>OOFB01036426.1:10416-25478 GCA_900323305.1 Trachyrincus murrayi
GGGTTTCTTTGGGTGCCCAAAAGAGTTTCATTATTATTCTTTAAATAGTCTCACATTGTCAAAAATACCAAACCTGTTGGATGACCAAACCATAGAGGAGACATCCTCTTTTCACTTTCCTTCCCTTTTAAAACCTTTTGTGGCCTAGCAATCATCGTATCCCTCAAATGGATACAAGAAAAAGGGACATTTTGGATGACAAGAGGGATTTTGTTCAATTTTGAAAGAAAGTACTTCTGACAGTTTTTGGCAGTGCATTTAGCAATTTCAGTTCGGAATAATAATGTGAGTTATTTTGTCAAAAGTTAATTTAAGGAATGTTATTATATACTATATACCAGGGCTATTCAACTACTTTCTTATGAGGGCCATATTACTGAAATAGAAAATTAAGGGGGGCCGGAAAAAGTTATGTAGTTATGTTTAGTAGTAATGTGAACATAAAAAACAACACTAAATACCATTAATACTGTGCATAAAGACTGTGAATTCACAATTTGTTTATATAACAAACGAAAAAGGGCAGTCAGTTCATACATAGACCTGTGTTATTCTTCATGTATTATTTTTTTCAATAAATCACTTCACCTCAAAAGATGAATTCAAAACTGATTTAATTAATGTGGCAGATCGAAAGACATTTTAACATTGAACCTGTAAAAGTGTGCTACAAGTACTCTTAATATTCATTTCATTCATATTATTCAAATTAACAATCAAAATAAGCAACAACTGATCATGTTATTTACATTCAACAGAAGTCCAAGCACATCTTCTTGAAAACACTCTCCATTAAATAATCGTACATACATGCACAACTCTGCTGTCTGTTGACTCGTCCATCAGCGACATCATCTCTGCTTGTTTTAACTTATCCAAAAGGGTTTCGAATATGTCTGTTGCAAGAGCCTCGACTCTTCTCATCGTTGTTGTGTCGGACATTAGTATTTTTATAGATGAAATTATGTTATTTTTCACCGTATCATCAGTCACTAGCCTACATCTTCATGCAGTGAATGGTTAGTGGTGGTTTGGTTTTTTGTTACCAAAAATCCATGCAATGCCTCTCTTGTTCCGAACACAACCGGGCCGGTATAGCTACCCTCTGTTGGTAATTCACAGAGAGGCTCTGTACTTTGATTCGACGAGCATCCGAACCCATGGGATCTGTTCCATTGAAGTTGGAGTGATGCGTGATACAGAGTCGGATTGTATTATTTTGTTACTGCGATAACCTCGTTGCAGGTCAAACATCTGGGCTTTGGTCCCACATACTAAATAGATATTTCACTGTCCACTCCTCGGTGAATTGTCGATTTTCATTGTCTACCTTTGGCCTTTTCAATGTGGACAATGTGGCTGTATAGGCTTTTGGCCTACTCTACTAAGTAGGGGTGGACACGGTTGAGGCCATCTATCTCTGATATCATATATTTTTTTCATCTTTTATCTTTTTCGTCTTTCTTTCATCTTCCTCCCTGCAGAATATCTTACCCAGTTGGAATGGGAGGAGGAGCGAGAGAGGCAGGAGTTAAGTGCCAGAGAAGAATTTGACAGGGGCGGACAGAAGGCCTCCACAGTGCCTCAGCTGCTGGAGAAACTTTCAAGGTCCAACCAGAGCCCCCTATACTACTGTGAAGGGCTGGAGCTCCTGTCACAAGCCATTACTGACTGTGAGTGCAATACATTCTCCCCAGTTCTTTTCTTTCGTAGTCTCTCTCTCTCTCTCTCTCTCTCTCTCTGCTGTCCCTCTGCTAATGCGTATCTATGCTTCCTTCTTTGTTTATACATGATTGGCTGAGGTAGACTTTCGAACACTGGGTGAAAGGTGAAACATCAGAAGAAAAAATCGGTGTTTGTTGTGGGTAACGGTCAATTTGTAAATACCCACAAAAACAGAGGAGAAAGGGAGCCCTGACCCTATCCGTTATTGATCTCTCTTCATGGTCCATTTGCTCGTCACAGTGAGAACATTTTCCGATAGTGCTTGTAGAGTCACAGTCAAAAGGCAAATATTGTGTCTTGCTTCGGGAGCCATTGGACAGAGAACCAACAGAAGTCATTTGAAAAAAAAGTGTGTCTCAGTCTTCCCATTTTTTGTATCTTAGGGAAATAGTCAATTTCAATAACGGCTTAATGTCTTAACACTGGTGCTTAGGGCCTCTTAGTGCTACAGGTATACATTACAGCCTAATCTCATCTCATATGTCGCTTGCTTGTCACTGTGTCCTTCATAGGCCAGAGGGTTGCTTCTTTCTAGCATGATGCTAACTATGTTGCTGACCGAGCCCAAGTGCAATGATATTAAGGTTTTGGAGAAAAACCTTTTTCCCCTTATTTTATGTACCCCGATCATAAACAATCAGGTTTGTGCTTCTCCGGTATCCTGAATTAAGATCTTATAGCATTTCAGAGAGAGGATGCAATGATGGAAAATGAAGTGATGGAAATGAAATGCTTAAAAGGACAGAGGCAAATCTAGCCTTATATCATTTTATATATATTGCATCCCTGAGCATCCTCCTCATTCTCTGATGGAGCTGAAAAAGAGACTTGAAACACACATACACATCCATAAACCAATCCATACAATTTAACTCTAAATGCAACTGTACAATTCTATGATTTAAATAGTTTAAGATTGGGCGTATGCAGTGCCAATATTTTGAGTACGTTTTATATCAATGGAAAGCGCACCGAGCTCGGCCCGCGGCCACACTGTGAGTTTAAGCCCTCCTAATCCTCCAGTTTAGATTAATTTATTCACCCAGTGGTTCTCAAACTTTTTTTTGTCAGGCCAAACAGCCATTACCCCCTTCAAATGAAACAAATTAACCCTTATCTCAGCAAAGTGATGAATTGAAACAATGGCCTGTTTTTCAATTCAATTCATATTTACAGAACAGCAAATCCTCAGACAAATCATTTCCTCAATCCATCGCACATAAGCTATTAAAAGAGAGTCCTTGTTGCTATCATTTGCCCCGTCATACTTGTAGAGCAAAACGTTTATTCTTGTTGTTGTTTTTTCGGTATAATTTATAGTCGCCGTGATGCGCAGATTGCGCAAGTGCCGTGATTACATCATTCGTGGTTCACCCCGGCTCCGGCAGGTCACGCCGGCTCGCCTAAATAGTTTGGCACTTCGGTGCACACGCGAGGGCAGTCATTTATTTACAGCTCTTGTGTGCAACACATTGGTAATTGTTCTGGCCGCCTGTGCTTTGCTTTTATACAGTGTGCGATCAAGCTTTTCCCCCTCACTAAAATACATTAAATTACCCCTTCCATCCCATCTCCCCCCCACAGTACCCCTGAGCCTTCCACTTTGAGAAACACTGTGTTAACCGAACATAATGATACGATTAGTAGTTATTATTAAGATTCCAAATATCCCAATTTGTATTTGAGATCGGACAATTGGCCAGCTTACAGCTTACAGCCCACGAGGGCAACCTCATTTGTGACTTCACAAAATACAGTGAAAAAGGTCCGCGGCACTTTCACTTTCAGAGTGAAAACACCAGACCGTATAAAGCCTCCTTTTGTCTGCCTGTGAGCCTCCTGACCCCTTCGTGGTTGACCAAAATCCCTCCATTACATTGCTTGACACTTCACCCAACACTTCTCAAGGAAGTCATAATCGCCTCTGCTGCTTCACACACATTCTGCCAAAAGTTCCGCACTGCGTGTATTTCATTAAAGGCGCTGTAAGCGATGTTGTCGTTTTGGCTAACTTCCTGTCCGTTTTTGCAGTTAGCACTCCCCTCCCTTCTCCCCACATCACCACATGAACGCCAGTTAGTAGCCCACCATGTTTACGTTCACCATGGTTGTTCGTATGTGTTTTGTATTGTTTATATTATGAGCAGTTATATATAGTCATATATATAATTATTGTATGTGTTTCTTGGAGTGCATCCGGCTCCGATTCATTCATCGGTTTTGGTTTCATGTACTCGTCCCCTGGTGTCTTCTGTATCGTGATACGCCGGCTCTCTCCCTCCCTCACACGGTGTCATGAAAAAAGGCAAAAACTACAAAAAGAAAGAGAAAGTAAGGCTCCCGGGAGAGGAGGAATGGTAATGCCAGTGTTGACATGACAGATTCCTTCCCCTCAAAGCAGTGCCCTGTCTGCTGTCTGCTGTCTGCTGTGCTCCAGCACTCTCTTTTCAGACTCATTCTAGTAGGGAGATCTCGTAGTAAAGGGCAATACCGGTCTGGGCGATCAAACTATCGGAACCGTCTCTTCGCGAAAACATCCGTTACCAATATAATTTGTCAAATTGACTTGACCTTGTACCGATTCTGCCGGAGAGCAACAATGACAATATAGCACTTTGGTCTTTTGGAATTAGTGCGTCGGTCAGTATTGAGTTTGTTGACAACATAATAGTCATTTGCCATACAAGTACTCTTTATCACAAAGACCAAAGTGCTGTATTGCCATTGTTTACATGCGTGGCACGCTAAATGCTCTTTGGCAGAATCGGTACAAGGAAGTCATTTTGACAAATTATATTGGTAACAGATGTTTTAGTGAAGCCAGGAGAGACGCCTACGATGGTTTGATCACCCAGACCAGTATTGTCCTTTAACTAGTGGGAAAAGGGAGCTAAAGAATCAAATTCTTTCCATTTTCACATTTTTTTTATTTGCACACGTCATTAGCCATTTAAACAACAACCAAAATAAAACTACAACTGAACAACAATGACTACAACAACTAAACATGGTATCTGGAAGACAGGAAGCTGTGTGTCCTGCAGGCACTGAGGGTTCAGCGGTTCTCTGTGTCCTCAGTGTTCTCTTTCCAACAGGTACTGGCCAGACTCTCTTCAGGCTGAATAATGGATTCAGTGTCATTAACGCCAATGACACAGTAAGGAGGTAAGAGGAAGGGGGCCGGAGGGGGAGGGGAGGGGCGAGGGGGGGGGGGGGGGGGGAGGGGGTGACAGCTCTCACTGGGGCACTGACTGATGATGGCTCGGCGACGGGTGTCCACAGAGTAGAAGGGTGTTCAACTCTATAAAGGCAGGTTCATTATTTTCTTCTTGTCTTTGCCCTGTCTCTTCTACTCAATGACTCGTCCCCCTAAAAACAAATGGCAAGAGAGGAGATTCGCATGAGTCCTTGAATGAGTTTAGTTTTTTTTCGTCCCTGAAACAAAAAGAAGTATCAAGACGAAGTTGCGGGAAGGGGGGGGGGGTGGGGATTATGACTCCCATATGTCAGATTAGAGATTAGGGCAATGGTGTTATTGCCTGTCACTTGATCCCTATGTCCCCAACATTATTCATCCCCCGGAAATGGAGTGTCCGATCTATTTGTGCGAAGGAATTGGAAGTGTCGAGCCTGATGAAGCGGCCCACGTGGGTTAATAGAGTGAGGGGAGCCACATCTTTCTGAGATCTTCAAAAGGCAATATCTGGAGTAAAGGGCCAGATCAGTCTTGCCCCACGCTGGCAGGCTCTAAAACTCCTGCCAAACTCGGAAGGAGGCATGAACTAAATGTTCTTCCTGGTCACCGCCGGAGACAGAGCCCGGGCTCAAGAACGACAGAACCATGGGCCTATTTATAATCCTTTCTGTAATTAACCTGATTTGCTCCCAGGGTGATCTGTATTATCGGAAAAGTTTTTTCCGACAGGCTCCTTCACTCAGAGTGCCCTCCTGCAATTCCTCCACAGTTGTCTGTCGCACGACTCGAGGACGCCGTGCGCCCCGGAGCTGCGTGCGTCGCTGCTGAGATTGTGGCGTGTGATTTGCGGTGGAAACGGTTGGTGGAATTGAGATGTTATATACTTCACCCCCCCTTCACCCCCTCTCTCTCTCCGCCCCCCCCACCACCCCCATTGGCCCTTTCGGTCGAGCCACGATTCGTTCTCTCCACGCTCAGGTGGGCAGGATTATGAAGGAACCCTTGAAGGGCCGTACATGCTTAATTACACCATTGTGTCATTATACAGCCTGTCAAGGAGGTGAGCCGACGCCTTCCCTGTGATTAAGTCCTCTTGTTGCTCTTGAGTTACTAAGATGTGTGTGTGTGTGTGGGCTAAAGGCTTTTCAGATCCCGTGAACCCATGTCACTCGTGACGTTTACATATGCCGAAGCTAAATACATCAAATATGCAAGTCAATATTGCCTGATAAAATATTGACTTTACTGACTATACTTTTTGTTTGTGTGCATATGTGTGTGCGTGCGTGCGTGTGTGTGCGTGTGTGTGTGTGTGCCGCGTCACTCCCCTTTATCATAGACTTCATAGAGAATGTTACCGATGCTTTGTGTGTCTGTTCTCTCCACGCATGCATCCACTGTTCTCTGTGTTTCAATGCACTTCAGATGAAAACCAGAAAAGGCTGACGGCGTGCCCAGTCTTCAGCCAGTCCATCGTGGACTGGCTGGCCTCTGAGCACATGGCGGTACGACTAGAGAGTCTGTCCCTCCTGTATTTATACTCCCAGACTCACCGCAGCAGACGCATGGCCGTTGATAACCTGAATGTGCAAATGTAAGAGATTGCAGCTAGTTTTCATCACACCACAGTCGTCAAGATCAATACGACGACTTCATTAAAAATGTATTTCTGCGGCTCCTTACCCTGGCACACAAATTGTTTGTCGTTACGGTAGACCTAATAAAAATTTATTTGATTATACTTTTATCCCTGCTGCGCCCAGATGGTAGTGAAAAAATGTTGGTATTCATAACTGCTATTTTTTGAAGTTATACAGTAAGCTACCTCTGTTGGATCGGCACATTTTCTTCTTGTTTTTTTGTGCATTTATTTTGACTTTTAATGCATCTTCGTATTAATGGGATCTCTCTCTTTCTCTCTGTGCCAACATTGATTTAAAGGTTGATGAAGAATCTAATGCAATGCATCACAAACCCAAAGGATCAGCAAGAGATCAGTGCTCTGGCTATTCTGGAGAATTTTGCATCCGAAAACAAGTATTACGCAATTTTATAGTTTTCCCTTTCTAAAGTGAATATTCAAAAGTATTTGGAAATACTTGGATTTGGTTTTGACATTATACATAGTTCAATGAATATTATTAAATTATTTCTTATTTTCCCCACAGGTTTTGCATGCAGCTACGGGGTACGCTAACTGAAACTGTCTTAGTCCCTTTCACAAGAATACTGGTGAGACATTTGCATGGGAATTTAAATGGTATATATCAAATATTAATATTAAACTGTATTTCGCAGAACCTTTTTGGACTTTGACTTTGATCATATTTCAGAGAACCTTCAACTTGACCAATCAGCATGTCCTTCCGTCTTTGATCTCATCAGTCGGCTGTCTGGTCCGTGATGATGTCATCCGTGATTATATGGCTAACTCACCGGAATGTTGGGAGGCATTCGTGGTTGCTATGGTGAGTATATACGGTATCAGACTGTGGAGTTTGCGAGGGTTTCCCCTGGCTGCACTCGTACAGCCAAAGACAGGCTGATTAAGCTAATTGGAGAATCCTAGTTGTTGTGAGTGTGCATGTGACAGACTCGTCATACCTTCAACCCAGAGCAACCTGTAATAAGTCCTAAGTTCCAATACATCCCCCATCCGCATGGATAAGCAAGTAAAATAAAGATGAAACTTGAGGATTGATGAGGATTTTAAATGTCAGCCAATAAATTCAGCATTAGATGGATTAGGGAGTTCTATCCCATCACATCGGATTGTTATATTGGCATTATTATACCTGGATATCTTTACTGTTGGTTCTATACATTTATTTTTTGTTAACATTTGATTGGCTGTTGTGGTTGCCGTGCAGGAACAGTGCAGCAGCAGTGAATACAGAGACAACCTTTATCCTCTGCTCGGATTGATCTTCAACATTTCCACCGCTGTGACCTCTCCTGGCCTCCAGGTAGGACAAATGCTGTGTGGCGCCGGAGATGAACACCCGGTAGCTTAGGTGTAGCGCCCCCAGCCATGATTTATGGATAAAATATAATATTATCTTTCCCCTGACTATTTCAGAGGAAAGAGAAATACGGAAAGAGAAAAAGATCAATATCTGCTTTCTCTTGTAGTGCAGTGCAGTCAAAGTATAACCCACCCCCCCCAATATAAAAGTAGTTAAAGCATCATTAAAGTGTGGTAGAGGTTTGGGTTGCGTAGTTGCCTTGCCATGATGTAACTCCAGATATTGGCGAGATATCTTCAATAGTTGCTCCGTAGATTCTAACTTGATAATCCAAAACAGTCTTTTTTTTCTCTCCTCCATTGACTTACATTGCACGGTGAAACAGGTCTCAAAGTCACACTTTTAGCACACAAACGAACACGAACAAAGCGGATATACATGTATGTATGTACATAATGTATAAAATAACAAAACCCAATTCAGCGTTTTTTGGAAATAGAAATTTTACTATTTTACTAGATGATCCGGTAGTTAGCTTCCGAGACCGAATCACTGTGTTTGTTATATATATATACGGCCCTTCGCCAGCACGAGTTGAGAGACGGTTTCTACGGCGAGAGGATGAACAAAATAGTACCTTTACCAATCATTCTAAACAGATGAAAAAAACGCTGAATCGGGTTTTGTTATTTTATACATTGGCAGAATCCCCTTTGTTCGCGTTCGTTTGTGTGCTAAAAGTGTGACTTTGAGACCTGTTTCACCGTGCAATGTAAGTCAATGGGGGGGAGAAAAAAAACGCTATTTTGGATTATCAAGTTTGAATCTACGGAGCAACTATTGAAGACATCTTGCCAATATTTGGAGTTACATCACGGCAAGGTAACTACACAACCCAAACCTCTACCAAACATTAATGATGCTTTAAGTGAAGAACAAGCAGCTCAACATTGTACTCAAGCATTAGTACTTAGAAGAACTTTCCAACGGTCCCACGTAGGAGATGAAAAATGAGCATCGGTATAGAAAAGATGGCCGTATTGTTAAATGAACCTGTCTTGTGTATGCTCACCCTCCTGAATTCTTGCCTGTAGGAACACGGCGTTCCCCTCTGCACGTGGTGTCTGGCTTTGCTGAGTGATAGCCATGGTGGAATTATCACCGTGAGTAATGGAGCACTTCGTCTTCCTCTTCCTCTTCCTCTTCTTCCTCTTCTTCTTCTTCCTCTTCCTCTTCTTCTTCTTCTTCTTCCTCTTCATCTTCCTCTTCTTCTTCTTCTTCCTCTTCCTCTTCCTCTTCATCTTCATCTTCTTCCTCTTCCTCTTCTTCTTTTTCTTCTTCTTCACAATCAGGAACACAAAGGTCCAACAGGAATAGTTAGCGTTTGTTTGCTCTGATAGCTTCCGGTGACACTCTGAACTGAATGTTGTTGCTTTTTTACACTGATGGAAATTCGAAAACTCCCCAAAAAAACAAAAAACAAAAACAAAAAACAAACATATATTTCTGACAATGCAAGGAAATAAAACCATTCGTCATGGATAATTGAATGTTATGAATGGGCTGTTGTAAGATTCACTGGCAATTCCCGCCCCAAACATCAGCGAAAGAACACCGTGTAATGGCCTGGTGGTTCTGAGCAGCCCATCTGTGTTTGTCATCATGGTTGATTAAAGGCCCGGCTCCAGGAAGGAGCTAATGTTTGTGCTAATGAGTATCATAGGAGTGTATGCGATGCCCTCTATGCTAATGAGTATCATAGGTGTACGCGTTGCCCCCTGTGCTCCCTCCAGCCCTCCCGTTTGTCTTCTGACTCATCTTGGTGGACTATATTCCTCACTGCATATTTTGCCCTTTGTGTTCATTTCACTTTGTAAAAGTTCCACTCCTCTTCCCTTCCCCACACTTTTGTCTTCTTATCTCTTCTCCACACGTTTCTCTTCTGCTGCCGGTTACTCGTGAGATTTACATATTGGGCTGTGATAGAGTCGATTTTCAACTTGTCACGTCACTAATCGCGGCGTCTTGAGTACAACACGTGACTAATTCCGAAAAAAAGTACACGGAAGCTGTCTTACACTGATGCACCACTTATATAGTCCTTTACTACATACACCCTGATTAGATTCTTTTTTTTCTTAATCTAATCAGATAGAGGATAAACTTTTTTTATCTGACTCAATAGTTTAGAAACTTTGTACGGGAACGGTGTCCTGGGACTGTACCTGGGGTGTTGAAAAGGTTGCTGCCGTGGAACTCAATTTAAACCTGCATGGTCTGTTTATTTTCGGCCCATCTGTTCTCAGCGAAAACCTCCCCAGTCCGCTGGTGCTATAGACAATTTATAAAGCTGACCGCTCTCCAACTAAGGGGAAGAATTGTGTTGCGGTGGATTCGTGTGTGTGTTGGGGTGGGGGGGGGGGGGGGGGGGGGGGGGGGGGGGGGGGGGGGGGGGGGGGGGTAATGCATAACAGGACAGGATTAAAACGGATGTTGTTGTGGTGGGACGACTGGAGAAAATAAGGGAGATAAGGCACCTCTGTTTCCACTTTTTTCATCTCTCTCTACTTCATCCTTTACTGTTGCTGCTGCCGTCCGTAATTTAATGTTCACTCTGCTGTGACATTTATTATTGCTTCATGATCTCACTATACCTCGAAATATTGTCTTGGGCCACCGCCACTGCCCTCTGGATCCCCCCGCAGATCTCTCACAATGGCGGCTCACCCCTCCCCTCCCCTCCCTCTATAGGTGCACCGTCTCTCTATAGATATAGATTCATGTATCTATACAACTGCCCTCTGGCAATTCCTTCACCGCCCCCCCCCCAACACATTACTTTACCGTACCTCTTGTTTTGATGTTGTGTGTTTGTATTGTCTCTCTCATCTGAGGCCCCCAGAGTGTTTTCTCTGTTGCCTCTATTCTCCCCATCACTTTGCTTTCCTTCGGCCCCACAGAGAGCCACAGGTGTGCTCAGCAACGTCCTCCCACAATGCAGTGCGGCTCTTCAGCTCGCTGTCCGCGGGGGCGTGGTCACCACCATGCGCCGGCTCCTGAAGGTACGTACGTATCATCATCATCATCATCATCATCAACATCAACATCATCATCATCATCATCATCATCACAACTTTCCTCTTATGTTTCATCACTTCTGGTCGTATTCTGGTCGGCTTTAATACCAGTATCCAACCAGTGTGCGTTTCTTGGCATTTTACTTTACCCATTTGTGGCAGAAATGACAAAACATACGCTAAGTAGTTAAGTAGTAAACAATATGTGGCACTCACGTCTTTGTTAGAGCTCCACCCACAGGTTTAGCCCCGCCTCCTCCGCACATCTCCGGCCCCTATTGGCTCATCCCTGCCACTAGCATGTGTTTGTGGGCTTTCGTTTTCATCATTAAACATAAACGTTTTTATATTTTTGAGCATTCAAAACAGATTGAAAATGCATGAGAAAATTAATGAGAGGTGTGTTTTTTCAGGAAATATATTTGAACTATATATGTTTTTACATTCATAATTTCCCTTCATAATATTTTTTTGTTGTATATTTTTGTATAGCTTGCAAGCATTCAGTCAATTATCTTTATGTATATGTATATATATATCTATTTTGGTTGTACTTTCTAATCCAGGGAACAGGACCAACCAGCACTAAGTATGCCATTAAGACCATCACGGTGTGCACTGCTGCCAGTCACCTGGCCCGACAGGAGCTGCTGAAGTCAGATCAAAGTGAGGAATGATTGACGTGCTGCCATTACACGTACAAGCTGCTTCATTAGCCCTGAATAATGTGTGCTGCTTGACCCGGTATTCAGATGCTGATACTGTGTGTGCATGTGTGTGTGTGTGCGTGTAGGTAAGAGGCGTACACTTGTGAGTGCATGTGTGTGCGTCCATGCCAACTTTAGTATGCACCTATTTGAATGTGCATATGCACACTTTCTGTGTTTGTGACTCTTGTGTGTCTGTGTGTTCCTGCATCTAGTATGTAGCACTCAATTATTAGTTGATTGATGTGCAGCAGAAAAAACAATCGGCAGATTAGAAGATTGCAGACAGCTTTTTCTTCTGAACATTTTCTCTGAATGCAAATCATCATGAAAAAGTCATGACATTTAGTAAATGTTGGAAGTATACAGATGGACATTTATCACTAATGGGCTGAAAATTAAAAGCACAGCATTTTAGTTCACACTCACTCTGTGCACCATCTGCTGCACAATTATTACAATTATTCACTTTTTCTGTGCCATTGTTTTCCATTAACAAATGTAGCAAAAAAACAGAAGCCAAAAAAAGGAAAATGGTACGGTTTCCTCCACATGTTCGCTCTTTCTGTTCCAGGGCTGTCGGTCCTCCGTGGGCTCCTGGGGTCCAGTGATGATGAGGTGGTGTTGGGGAACGCCGCCCTGTGCCTGGGCCACTGCCTGGAGGTGCAGGGAGTGGCCCAAGACCTGCTGCCCACCAACGTTGTTCCTCTGCTGCTGCGACTCGCTGCCGACGACAAAACCCACACCGGAAGGATGGACGGGCAGCGGAACGCAGCCATCACTCTGGGGAAGCTGTGTCGTGCTGAACCCAGGTGGATGTCTCACACACTCCCCCCCCCCCCCCCCCCCCCCCCCCCCCCCCCCCCCCCCCTCCCCCCCCCTTTTCTTTTCCTCTCTCTCCCTCTCTTCTCTTTTTTTTTTTTTTTTTCTCTCTTTTTTTTTTTCTCTCTTTCTCTCTCTCTCTCTCTCTCTCTCTCTCTCTCTCTCTCTCTCTCTCTCTCTCTCTCTCTCTCTCTCTCTCTCTCTCTCTCTCTCTCTCTCTATATGTCTGTCTCTCTCTCTCTCTCTCTGTCTATCTATCTCTCTCTCTCTGTCTATCTATCTCTCTCTCTGTCTATATGTCTGTCTATCTCTCTCTCTCTCTCTCTCTCTCTCTCTCTCTCTCTGTCTATCTATCTCTCTCTCTCTCTCTCTCTCTCTCTCTGTCTATCTTTCCCTCTCTCTCTGTCTCTCTCTGTCTATCTATCTATCTATCTATCTCTCTCTCTCTCTCTCTCTCTCTCTCTCTCTCTCTCTATCTCTCTCTCTCTCTCTCTCTCTCTCTCTCTCTCTATCTATCTCTCTCTCTCTCTCTCTCTCTCTCTCTCTCTATATGTCTGTCTATCTCTCTCTCTCTCTCTCTGTCTATCTATCTCTCTCTCTCTGTCTATCTATCTCTCTCTCTGTCTAAGCCATATACTGATTGCATTCTAGTGTCTGGTACACCCAGAGGGTTGTGCTGCTGAGGGTATATAAGCTCTGTTTTTATTTCACGCTTTTGAACATCTGATCAAGGGGGGGGAGAGGAGTCACGTATGATGGATGCTCCGGGCAGTGGAAATTTTGTATTTAAATTTTGTGTTCACCTTTTACATAACTATTCTAACTTTTGACTACAGACAGACAAGAAAGTCTTCATTCAGAACGTCTATTGCGCATACGCTTCATTTAATCGAGGCTTTCAGCACGGAGTTGCAGACCTAATGAACGTGGAAGTGTAACCCAATGACAGCCGCAGTACACGTTGGAGACCTGATCAGGCCTAGCTTAGAGCTCAACGGGGCTCATTAGGAGAGTTTTTAAGCATGCAACGAACAAATCTAGTTGTAATTTTATAAAAACATTCATGCCGCTGTCAACATCTGCAGCCTCTTTGGAGACTTGACACTTTTATCTTTTGTTGCTTAATAAGTTGCATAGTTTTAGTTGAGGTAATATTTCCTCCTTTCACGCTCAAACTCTTCGGGTAGAAATGATGTGAAAATGAGAAAATGTCTAGACTAATGGCACAACTCTCTATTGACGTGTTTCTTCCGTGAGAGGGTTTTCACACGTGTATTTGTCACAGTTTGTCACGTGTTCTGCAATGTGTCCGGGCCGGGCTGTCGGGTTCCGCTCTGGCTTGAATAATTGGAAAGATCATCCCAAGTGTATTTCTGTAACATCTTCGGTGCAACCCAGAATTTAATAACCTAGTAAACCAGATATAATCACATTTCAGGAAAGCGCATAGACACATAGAGACAAATGTTACCTACCTTGAATGCTAAATTTAGTCCCACACAGGTGGTGAGGAAAATTTATCTCAAACCTCAAAGCCTGGAATAGATGCATAGATGATGCTACTATGTCATATCATATATCATAAAATACATTGATCAAAATTGAAATGGTATTTTAACATCACTGCTTGAAACGTATTCAGTCCCTGAGATTATAAAGTGGCGGAGCGGAGAATTTAGCAAGAATGTCGATCTTCATTAAAATACCACATGCTTGAACGCTTCCAAAGAAATGCCCGTGAATGTGGCCTAAACGTACCTAGCGTTGCGACCATTGAGGAGTACGGTGACTAATAGGTCGCATAGAATGCACGTCTTTTGGCATGCAGCCGCTCGTATGAGGCTGACCGGCCGGCTGAGCTGTGCAAGAACTGAGCTATTTTGCTGTCACAGGTTATAAAAGTCTTAAAAGTCACGGCAACTAAAACCTATTGAGAAGAATGGTTCCAGCTCATAACGTCTGAAACATACTCTGGTTTTGTAACTTCCTCGCCAGCTTTACATGGCGTGTTAAATTCAACTACGCATTTTCCTTTAGTGGACAGGGCAATAAATAATATTCTAATGATATTTTTTCAATAAAACATCATTGAGCCATATTGTTCTCCTGATATATGTGCGTGATCAACACGTCATGGTTGTTACATAATCCGTCCGAGTTGCCCACAAAAATATTTTTTTGCGTCTGAGGAACGCAAAACCACTGTGTGTTGAGGTGTTTCTTTTTCCTCAACAAAAAGTGTTTACTTGTTTCCTTGTCTCCTAATGCCTTGTTTGTTTTCTTCTCTTCCAGACATGTGCACAAACTCCGGGAACTGCGCGGTGTGGAGATACTCCACTCCTGTATGAAGCTCATTGTGTAGCTAACTGCTGAACAACGGGTGATCTTTCATTTCATTTGAATATCTCCTTCCCTTGTGACTCCACTCGTCTTTAACCCGCGGCTTTCACAATGTCGCCCCAGTGCCTGTTGCACGTTTTAAAACATGCTAATTTCTTAGGACCAAATGTACCAGCACATCACATTCATTAAACCACAAGACTAGAACCATCGCACCCCCCACCTCCCC
>OOFB01036430.1:1876-14523 GCA_900323305.1 Trachyrincus murrayi
GGGGGGGGGGGGGGGGGGGGGGGGGGGGGGGGGGGGGGGGGGGGGGGGCTGTCCATCAACATTAGCTACAGGAGTGGATCGGTCTACGGGGACCTTCATCATGAATATTCATCAGTTCCACAACACGCCAACACAACTTTATCCCTCCCCCCTCTATCCCTCCCCCTTTATCCCTCCCCCCCCTCGCTCTCTCTTCATACACTCACGACCTCATCTCTCGCCCCCTCTATACGCGCACACAAACTCACATAACACGCACGCACACGCACACACACAAACCCCCATGGGAGTCATCAACTGAGTTTATGACTCATATTTAACATGTTAAGCTCAATCTCTGCCCCTAATTTCTCTCCAGATCGTCTTCCTCTAATCTTCCAGTATTCCTCTCTTCCTCCCTCGTGCCATCTCTCTCCCTCTGAACCTCGGATGGTCCGTTCGAAGTTCCCCCTAAGGGATGTGTTAGGTCCTCACTGGCACAAGAACTGACCGCAGACGCTTTATGACATGACCGACACAGGGGCTTGGTAACAGAAACGTGAAAACCATTGTTTAGACCGTGCCCGTATATAGTGTACTGTTTAGGGCTGATTTTGTAGTGCTGTAGGAAATTTGTGTGTGCAAATCTGGTTCCCCATATAGTTCACATATTAATACCCATAATGCAGAACTGACTCTTATTTCCACGACACGCCGATAGATTTCTGTTGCATAATAAAGTGTCTGAATTCCCCATCTACACTTGTTCTCTATTGTGTCATTGTGTTCTCTACATAGGGAATAGGGAATGAGGGGAGGGCTGAACAATGAATCGAAATATTATCGAAATTGCAATATGGCCCAATGCAATGTCCAAATCGCAGGAGCTGCAATTTTTTGAAAAGGATAAAATGTGTAAATGTAAATTCATAACGCCGTTATAAATGAAGTACTGCAGTGCTGCAGAGATGCCCTGGCCTACACTTTTTTTTTTCTTCTCCAGATGTAAGAAAACATGTTTTCTTACATTTGGGGTCTGTACATGTTTGGTACAGACCCCAACAACATGTCACATCGTGATTCTAATAGTTCTTTCAGTGAAAATGAAAATTGTGATGCAAAAAGGATCACTCCTGCTAATAGTGAATCACAGCGCAATCGCAATATCTGTCAAAAATAATCGCAATATGATTTTCTTTCAGCCCTAAATGACGGTGAGCCATACAGCCAGGGTGTGGAGTAAGGATTCGGAGGCTGGAGTAAGGATCTGATCAGCCTTCCACACCTAGATCCACTGTGACAGCATGAGGGAGGCGTGGAAAAGGGTTAGCGGTCTGAGGCGACGTACTGTGGTTCTGGTTGAAGTTGTGCAGCGGGTCGAAGCCGGTCTCCTGCTGCTCGCTGGCCTGGAGCGGGTGGTGGGTCTCGAAGTTGGGGTGCTGCTGCATGTCTGCGACCCAGCAGGACCTGGAAGGGAGATGGACGGTGAGAAAAGATGAATAAGAAGACGAAGAAGAGGGGGCTGACATTTGCAGCCTATCTTAGGGGGCCGATGACACAGAACAGAAGTTAAAATATGTTGCACTGGGCGGCGGAGCAGAGCCACTCATCAACACAAAATGTCAGAGAAGCTGATTTTTGGCAGTGTAGGGAACAGCTTATCCAAAGATGAACGCAATCGTAAGAGCTCGGCCGTCTCGTCGAGTCCACTTTCACTGTTGGAACAGTTTAAAAGGGCACAATTGTGCACGCGGCCCCCGCTGACACAGGCAGCTCCGCACAACACGCTCTGCCAAGGCGGATTTGCAACGTCTGCGTCTGTTGCAACACTGCCCTGCGTGAGCGGCCCTTAAGGAACCGCAGCCGGTCTCAACAAGTCTGGAATCATAGCGCACATATTTATGAACAGAGAAAAGCCCCCCCCCCCCACCTGTGAAAAGACAAATACAGTTATCGTAGCAGTACTACACGTCGTCCCAACGGTTTTGTAAAACAAGTGATCTCAGTACTGACCGTCAGAGAGAGCTCTGGGATTCCCCTTGGTCAAATGATGGAAGTGTTGTTATCTGCAACAACAACAACAAAAACAACAACAGCAGAGAGCAGCGCGTTAGCTCCAGAACGGAGGAGAATAAAGCACGTTAAAAATAGGATCTTGAAACACAGTCAGCCGTTAGCTTGAGGAGGATCATGTGGCGGTAGGGCAGCGGTCGCGGTCACTGCCAGTTTCAAGGAATAGAAAGGAACACAGCAGGAGTGTTTGTGTTTCTAGAAGGTTTTCACGTTTCACAATAACACCGTCCGAGGACCATGCCACCGATTACAGGACGTATGAGGGGGAGTGCTGAGATCGCACACCCTGGAAGGAACCACAAGTAGCGGCAAACAAAAACAAACCACTTAAAAAGAGGTCAATATGTTTCGACAGACAAGGTGTGATTCATGGAAAACATTAAAGACGAATATCATCATAGTGCGATGATAGGTTATTAGTGGAGTCGTTAAATAGTGTAATAAGACTTTAATTGGCTGGTGAAGGGCTAACCAATACTCAAAACATCTCGTCAGGTGAACCACGAGCATAACCCTCTATAAAACACCCCCATAAGGAGCATCCCGAGGAGTCAAGGCGTTCATAAGCCAACAGACCTCAGCACCGCTATGCTACACAGCAGGCTTCATACACAGGGCCTCCCCTCACCTTTATTAATTACGGAAATGACACAACAAAGGCATCTCTTAAACCCATTAACCATGCCAACGGAAGATGGCTCGATAAATCAGCCCACGCGGCCGTATCAAAATACAAATAATTTCATATGCATAATGCATGCGCCTGTTTTCCTCACGCAACATCTGTTCCTCCCCAAGACTAATGCCTTCCTTAAGTCGCTGATTCCTCTGCTTCCCCATGCTCACAAAAAGGGACATTATTACTGTTAGCATATCAAACTACAGAAAGACTTGATAAAGGGTTATTTTAAGAGCTTCACTGACAACAAAATAGAATAAAACGTCTCGGACGAATTCGGTATTGTAACTTAAGACGTGAGCAGGAATGACGCACACCATCTTGCACATTGTCTCATTGTTGTGAATGTCAGTCAAAGACGTGCAAGTGTTTGACAGAAAGGAGAATAAGCGTTGTTTTACGCGTTTGTTTCTAGAGTGGATGAAGACAAGCCAAACACGCAAGCTTCTTAAAGGGTGACTCCGGGAATTTTCAACCGGCCACGAAACGTCTGCAATCGTCTGCGTCGTAACCCTTTGGGGCACTAGCGCCCCGTCAATGTACCTCCTCTAAAAGTGCTTGTTTTTCCCACTGACAGGCTCAGATTGTTATTATAAGTGTAAGAAAGGATCCCTACAGAGAAATACAACTTTTTTTTCTTTACCTGTCCAGTCTGTTTGTTATTGTGTCTAATCAAGTCTCGCTCAAGGAGAAGTCTCGCTCTGAAATCTCACGATCCTCGCGAGAGCCTCATCCACATTGTGGAAATCAGCTAAATATTCAGCCATGACTTTGAAAGTCTTTTAGATGACACTAAGCTACGCTTTCTGTAGTCCAACACAACAAACTCCTGCTCCTCTCTCCGACTCTCACTCACGTTTCCACCGTTCTCTTCCTGCAACAACTCAACTCTCATTTCAGAGCGAGACTCCTCCTTGGGCGAGATTTGGTTAGACACAAAAACAAATAGACCAGATCAAGCGAAGGGTAAAGAAAAGAAAGTTGCATTTCTCTGTAGGGATCCTTTCCATAATGTTGTCAGACACTTATAATAACAGTCTGAGCCTGTCAGTGGGAAAAACAAGCACTTTTAGAGGACATACAGTACATTGATGGGGAGCTATTGCCCCAAAGGGTTACATTGCAGACGTTTCGTGGCTGACGGCTGAAGCGCTCTCGCTCAATACTGGACCAAATTCAAAAATGATTGTCCGCATTAGTCACTTAGACCCAAAATGATGGGAAAATAGGGTCCAGGTTGAAAAATCCCTAAGTTTCCCCTCACCAATCACTAGATCGCCTACTAGTGTGTGTGTGTGTGTAAATATTACATTATACTCTGTGAGTGTGTGTGTTAGCATGTGTGTACAGAAGACTGTAGGCGGCAGCCTAGCTGCATTAGCCTGGCGTAGCCTGAAGCTAGTCTCCCGCTAGCGTGCGGCGGCTGCCTTCATTAGCACTGTCCCAGAGCGAGGGTCGCCTGGAAACGTAAAAATAAATAAAAAATCAACTAAACTTTGCAACACAATAATCGACTGAAATTAACTACTGCATTATTTACTACATGTCACCTGAAGACACCTCAATAATTCAAAACATGAATATTTCACGAAATAATCAAATCAATACATAATGAAACGCATAAATAAATCAATAGACAAATACTGCCGAGTTCTGCGCCCATCTGCTGCTAAAATGAAGGATTGCCGTCTGCTTCGTATACCTGTGTCAAAGCGTACAGACTCACGACCAAGCGGCATGGCTCATATTTCAGACCTACGATCTCCTTGATGTGTGTGACTAAAAGACTTTCTTTTTTAGGGAGGGGGGGGGGGGGGCGGTTTAAAAAGCCACACATACAGTTGAAAAAATAAACCCCAATCATACCCACATCCTCAGTGGGGAAAGGGTTTTCTAAGTAGCCGTAGCATGCTAAATTATTGCTGGGTCAGCAGAGCAGGCCATAGGCCGGCCCCTTCTTGGTCTTAAAGCATGTGACACACTTTGAGGCCTTGAAAAAGGTAGCAGTTCTTGCCAGAAAGAAGGCTTCAAATGATCCACAATTGAACTGTCCTAAGCTACATTGTGTAAAACTCTTTTTGTGGTTTTTCAATTATCCATCGGTTGACTGAATATATTATTGGCACCCTGATCAGCTGAGACTGACGCCACCATAGTTCTATCAAACAAAAGTATTCTATGTTCGGGAAAATCAGCAAGAACAGCCTTCAACGAGTAGCTGAACATTAGAGCCATTTAAATAGAGATAGGCCATGTCCTTTGGATTCAATGCATTTTAAAATGGCTGGGAAACCGAAGCTTCTATAATTGATTTGTCGAGGTGAATTTATCTGTTCTCAACTGGGCATTAAATAATGACAGTATAATGTTTCACTCAAAAGGCCACACACACACACACACACACACACACACACACACACACACACACACACACACACACACACACACACACACACACACACACACACACACACACTCTTATTTTTTTCCAAAGTTTGGATAAATATATTTAGTTGTTTTCTCAACATACTCCAATTCACCAGTGCAAAGTACATTCAAATGGAAGACAATTACAAACAATAACAATGACTAGGTCATAGTCAAAGGAATATGGGACTCAGCCATATTCCCACATTCCTGGGTTAGTTGGGTGATTGCAGAATGCTGAAAAGTCAAACAGAAAGCACCCCGTCTAAACAAACTCACATGCTTTAACTTCAGCACACAATTACTGCTCAGGGGCCTTCACAGTCACATGATCAGTCACTGGAGGCTAGCCTAATTCTAGCAAGACCAAGACCATGGTCAGACAGCTTAATAACCAGTGCTTGAAGTGGAAAAAATCAAGTGCCAGTACTCCCCTTGCTCACATGTTGGCGTGTGTATCGGCCGGTATCAGCAAATAATTATATATAGTAGCAAAGTAAAAAAAGAACACAAAACTAGACCTCAAATGATGACAGATCAATGCAATACAAGAAGTACACTAAAAGAAGTCCATAGTGTTGCAAGTATATGATCTGTGGGTGACTGCAGTCCTGTACAGCTGCAGGACAGGTTGGGTTGGATCAGAGAACAGTATGCAATATCGCTGTGTGTTCGGGTGTAACTCTCACCAGAGGGAAGGTTTTCAGTGGCTTTGAGTAATGTACTACTGCGTTACTCTAATATACTTTAACATAGTCAATACACCTCGTCCGTGGACGGAAGGGTCTATAGTGCACTTCCCGACGGACGTGATAATCCGTCAAGTCTGCTGCAACTTGCGGGCAAACAAACGATGTGCAGTACATGTCCATCTGCGTCAACGTTAGCGTGACATATATCCCTGGTAACATCACCTTGCACCTTACACAACCCATAAAATAAAAATAAAATAAAAGCGAAATCGATGGAAACAAACCACGGGATTATCGACGCCTTGCTGGATCCGGTAAAGCAGACACAACCCAGTCAGTCAGCGTACAGTACAACGCACCACATCACGCCAGAGAGACAGAGAGAGAGAGAGACGATTAGAGAAGACCCCGACCCTAACCCTTAACCCGATACTTTACCATGTTAAGCCATAGTTTATAGCCTTAGTTTACGGGGGGAAGTTACCAGAGAGCTAGCGCTAGCCGTAGCAGCTTGTGCGCTTGTGCGTGGGGCCTCGGCCACTTCCGACACACTTCCTACCGCGGACGCAACAAAACGCACGCCGCCGCCGCCGCTTTTAACATACGTGTTGACAACGAGCGGAGGGGGTGATGATGATGATGACGGCACTTCACACGGCGCCGTGCACTGCTGCCGTCACGTCCAAAGCTACCTGCGGTGGATCACGCACGACTCGCCATTCCGCCCGTGTGTTGTCGCGGCGTCCGCTGGATTTTGTAAACACTGGGCTATAGTCAGGCGGATGTGCTGGAGCACAGCTGACAGATCACGTGACACCGGGGCGTGAACTTGTTGGTGTGTGCGTGCGTGCGTGCGTGCGTGCGTGTGTGTGCGTGCGTGTGTGTGCGTGCGTGCGTGCTACCAGGTTCTGCCTGCAAGCGTGATAAGACCATCACGAGTCGTTGGTATTTTGGTGTAAGATGTGTTGTAGGCCTACCAGGACCGTCCCCTCGGTAGGAAAGTATAAGCAGCCGGCACAGCCCGAGCTGGTGAAGAAAGGCTGACTTGATAAACTAATTTAAACCAGTTTATAAGCGACGCGCAAATGTTTCAGACCAGTGGATTCTGCACAACGATGTAGTTAATGAAACAAACACCCAGAGACAATAAACATTCTTGGAATAATAAAAACACCGAATGTTAATCAACACGATCTCAAGACAGTAACTGCACTCATCAGTCCCATCAAACTGCGCTTATTTATAGCGCCCCTCTATTAGGTTAGGTTTAAATGTTATAATTGCAAAATATAATTCACTTTGATGAAGCGAAGGTGGCAGCATTATAGCAATAACTAATCCAAGTAGCAAGTTGAAATGTGAGTGTGTGTGCGTGCATTCGTGCGTGACTGTGTGCGTGCGTGTACGCGTGCTTGTGTTTGTGTGTGTGTGTGCGTACGCGCACGTGTGTGTGATGGGCTATACAAAAGCAACAATAATCATCATTACCATCAGCGGCAGCACAGGCATGACATTTTCAAGAGCACCATTATCATAATTATTTCAGCTAATATTACTGATGATGAGGCTTCCTTGGCCTTTCATTGGCCCCACCAGAGCTATCGTCATGGTAACAGATGATAGTAAAAACCAAAGCTATATTGAATTACGCTAAAAGCCATTTTGACCAAATGGGGCTTGAACACTGCACCATCTCAGGAAGAGCAGCAGTGTAAGACTATGAGAGAGAGAGAGAGAGAGAGACGATTAGAAAAACAGTCAAGAGGAAGAACTATTGAAAGAATACACAAAAGCATTAAAAATCATGTGATTGAGGAGACACAGATGCACCGGAGAGACACAGAGATGCAGAACTATCACATGACTGGAAACAATGACACAAATACACAGACAATTGCCAGACATACTTTTTTTGGGGGGCCAGAAACACTCACCCATAGAAAGATACGAAGTACTGACGATGGAAACAATTAGTGAAGTCTTGTATGATGCAGACATCTGTTTGTCTAAACGCCATCACTTAGTTGTTTTTAATAGCTTTATTTTCCACCGTTTCGTTAGTTTTCAGATAGGCGTATCTGGAGGTATACGTATATACAATACCCTACCCTCCCCCCCACAACCACCTCTTGACAAACCCACACTTCACACTCTGCTGAACATATTCTAAATATATATTTTGCAAGAGAGCGTGGTTTCTAAAATCTGTTGTTAATGTCACCAGGCCACCCAGCACCTGGTTGTAGTGCTTAGCCCGTGTAAAACAGGAAAAACAACAGTGACATTCTGCCCTTTTCAGTTATGCTGCCACAGATTGTATCACAGTGCACAAGATGCTTCCGGAAAGGGTAATAAACCCAAACGAAATACTAAGAAGGCTTTTCTCTGAAAGGCTAACTTCAAGAGAAAAGAGGGACCTGGTCCACCAAGTGTGGAATTTGATAATGTCGTGCAACCGTTTTCTTTTCTTTTTTAATGGTTTTATTCTGAGATCTTAAGGGATTTCATTAGAACAGAGTTCTGAGATTACTGAATACACCCCTGAATACACCAAATACAGTCCCAATGAGTACAAACCATGTCATTTTGGACATCATGAATACTTTGTGCCTATAGCAGTCATAATTTGCCTATGGCACATTTTTTCAAAAACACAAATGTCCTCTGCTCATTAGATACAAACCTGTCTGCTTATAGAATTGTAATACACATTTTAGTCAGGTTAGAAAAAACAAAACTAAAAGTATGCGTCAAGTCATTATTTTTGAATAGTTATTCATAACATCTGGCATAATGAAAGAAGGGAAGACGAAGATACAGGAATGGACCCACTGTCAGCAGATACGTACTTTATATGGATGGCTTCACCAGGACAGCAACTGATCCGTTTTTTAACTGACATGGTTTGATCTATCGATCGCTTATGCACAGCATTAAAAAGTCTCTTTATTTCAAAGTGTAATCTTTCAAAACACTGTATATTCATTAACAAAAGGAGCAATGAATGACTTCATGAATCCCTGTATCTGAAATTCAATATTTCTAAAAACAAAAAGCAATAAATGCATTACTACCTTGAGTAAATAAAAAACCTTTCGATTATTTTGCACTTTAATAGTAATGATTTTCTATCCACAAATTCTCCATGACAGTTGAATAAAACTGCTGAGAAAATTATGTTCAAGTTTACATGGCAATCAAACACAGACACAAACAACACAATTAAACATAATTTAAGAAGTAACAATTATGAAGTTGAGATCAAGTGTTTTAGGATTTGGACAAAATTGAACTTGTCAATCATATCGTCATTTTTTCCGGAAGCTGTCTTTTAAAAGAAGAGTGTACGTAACAATGATTGTGTTGCATGTGGAACGGATGTTGTGCTCTATCATCAAAGGAAAGTATGCTTTGATTCAACGGCCTATGAACAACATACAATAACGACAGGACAGTCATTGAATATATGCAAGTTAATTATAGTTCTGCTGTTCCTCCTTCACAATACCAGTGGTTTGAGTGCCTGTGTTCATCTCGTCAGAAACGGTCATCCCGTGTTTCCCCCCGGTCTCCATTATCCTTCCCTGCTTGCCATCCTCTGTCTTAACCACTTGATATAGGTCGCCTTCCCCTCTATGCTCCTCTGGTTCTTCAACAGTTCTGGCGGCCTGGGCCCGCTCTGACCCGGTGCCCAGGCCGAGGTTGAGATCGTCGGGGAGTTGGTCGTGGTGGTGGTGGTGGTGGCAGTGCGTGTGGAGGTTGTGCTGACCCTGGGGTCTGTGGTCGTGGCTGTGGAAGAAGCTGAGGATGGCGTGCTTGGGCAGGTCCAGCTGTGCCGACAGCGTGTGCAGTGCCTCCTCGTCGGGGTGGAGGCCCACGTCCTGGACGAAGCTCTGCAGGATCCCCAGGGCTTCCCGGGACACCCTGCACCCCTCCCCTCTGACCTCCACCCCGCCACCGTCCATCTCGTCCTCTCCCCCCGGACAGGCTTCACCCTCGCCCCAATCCGGGAGCGACGACAGCCTCCCCTCGTTCCAGCCCTTCTTGCACGCTCCGTTGACCAGGTGGGAAGCTTTGTCGACGTGGCCGCCGTCGCGCGTCCGCCCACAGAGTTCCATGCCCAGCTCAATGGGCGGACAGGTGCCTCCCCCCCAGCCCATACCGCTCTCCCCCTCGCCCCAGTCCTTAGGGTCGCGTCTCTCGCCGTTCCGCCCCCTGCCCTGCATCCACACGGCCGGGTGAGCCCAGCCCCCCTCCGATGAGTCGGCGGGCGATGCCGTGGATGATTGCCGTGGCGACAGATGAGGTCCCGCCTCGGGGTGAAAGGGCTGGTGGGCCTGGGAGGTCAGGGGCTGCCCGTGGTGCTGATGAGGCATTGGAGAGTGGCACTGGTGCTACGAGAAGGTAGAAGAAAAGAAAAGACTAGAGACTATAACACATACATGTATTTGTATTTTGCATGATTAAGATTCAAGATTCATGTTCATATTTGTAAATGAAGACTCATCAATGGGGACAAATAACGAACAACGTAAAGACATTTACATTTTAAATAAACGTTGCAACAAAAGCTTTACACCGTTTCTAAAATGCATTGACATATAGCTTTGTTAAACATGGTTTGGTGTCAAAACAAGAGTTGTTTTAGGACTGGCATCTAATATCAAGCCTCAGATATCCAAAGACATTTAGAAATTTATGTTCAAGCTAAAACCTCTCTACACCCTATCTCTACACCCATCTATCACACACATTTTCTAGGGATGCTTGACTAATTATAGAGGGTGGTGTGGATGTGTAGTGATCAATATTCCTATCGTTTTTCAGATACACTGTCCTAATATTGATCAGGTAGCAGATTCAGTTGCCTAACTAATGTAGAGCAAATAAAAAAGGTTTAACTTAACACACACGCATGTGTGTATTCAGGGGTCAAAGACCTAACACTGGGACATCCAACAGTCCTGCAACTGTTGAATCGTGTTTGGAAATTCAATAAACTAATAAAAGCTCAAGCTAAATATTTCTTTTAATTTTCTTAGTGCACTGTTAATTAATCACACCTAAATAACATGGACATCAAGGTTATTTTTTACTGTAACTGACTTGCCAAAGCGCCAATTTATGAAGTTATTTATTAACAGCTTTCTGTTGTAAATGTCAGGGCTGCAATCTGCATATCTCTGCATAAAGATCTCTTAGTATGCACCAAAGTGTGAACCTGTTAAGTACAATATGTGTGCATGAAGATGATGATTTTCTGATCAGCTGCATCTAGCTGCATCTATTTGCATGTATATGTGTTTTTGTCTGTGTGTCTGCATCTGTATATGTGTGTGTGTGTGTGTGCGCCTCTGTCTTTGCATCTTTATATGTATATATGTGTGTGTTTGTGTGTCTGTCTGTGTGTATGTGCATGTGTGTGTGTCTGCATGTGTGTTTATGCGTGTGCATATGTGTCTCTGCACGTGTGTGCATGTGTGTTTCCATAATACGTGTGTTAATGTATGTGTGTGTGTGTGTGTGTGTGTGCGTGTGCGCGCGAGCGTGCATTCCAAAGTTAGCATCTCTCCCCTCACCAGCGCGTTGTCCCCGGCGACCACGGTGCAGTGCTGCAGGGCCGCAGTGGCGGCGCCGTTGCTCTCGTGCTCGTAGATGGCGTCCCGCTCGGCCTGCGCCAGGCTGAGGAAGCGGCGGATCATGCACAGGTTCTCCCACAGCGTGCGGTTCTCCGGGTTAGGCTCCTCCTTCCAGCGCAGCAGCTCACACAGCCAGCCCTGCGGGACGCCGACCGCAACGCGTTACTCTTGCATTAGCTACCAAATGAACAAAGGCACTACCGCCGCATGTGTAGAACGGTCCGTGGCATTTATAGTCGGCGTAACATTGGTGTGGACGCGCGGTTCGCGCACACGCGTGAACCAGCCGTGATTACGAAATGTTTGGTTTTTGTTTTGGTATTTTAGATATTTTATCGGATGTTCTGTGGAAAAACAAAATAGACAAAAAACAACTTGAACTTTCACCTAATTGTGGAGGGAGAGACGAGGGGGTAGGGTTTCTTTCTGATCGTTTTTTTTCCCGATAGAGGATCAATAGTTATTGATTCTCAGCTCTCTAAGAGTGATTGCCTCTTGCTTGCTCTTTTCTCTCTCTGACTCTGCCTTTAAGAAAGATTATCAGCAGAACGAAAGCAAAGGTTCGCAAATGTTGCTTTAGAAACTGTTCCGTTAAAGTTTCCCACAAGAAGTGAAAACAGGAGGAATGAAATCATCTTATTCACACAGCTTATTAATATCATTGTGTCAAACAATGTTTATGCAGGCCATTGTAACCAACATCAAATAATAATAAGGCTATACCTCATTAATTTGTTTATGCAGCTTTGAAAGTCATACATTATTCACTGCATTAAATAATGTGGATTTTTACATACATTCGTGTTATAATTCAGATTTCCGCTAGCCGAGGCAACTGACATGAGGGTCTGTCTACTGTATAATTGTGAAATTGTATTTCTCTGCACAGTACAATGTCAGTAAAAAGGACAGAGGGCCCAAACGATTCATAGTCTGCTAGATTCTGTGTGATTTTTCTCTAATTAGGGTCGAATTATGTCTGCCTTCGCGGTGGAGAGACATGAGTGATAGATTGAGGAAAGTGAAGCCAAGCTAGCGTTGGATTTATGAACTAGAGCATAGCATACGTATGAGCGGGCAAACACACACACACACACACACACACACACACACACACACACACCACACACACACACACACACACACACCAGTATTACT
>OOFB01036432.1:33596-47266 GCA_900323305.1 Trachyrincus murrayi
GTTAGGGGGGGGGGGGGGGGTCGGCTGTTACATTTATGTTTTTGTTAGATTTAGTTTTGTTAGATATATTGTAAAAAAAACAACTGAAAATGACAATTGAATATATATATATATATATATATATTCAATTGTCATTTTCAGTTTTTTTTTTACATATATTTTTTTAATATATATATATATATATATATATATATATATATATGTTGGAAAAAATAAATGACATCTAATCATATATTTGACTTGTCTTTCCAGTAGGAGGAATGGGCACCTTCCACGCCTTGGTGAATGCAATGGTCCATGTGATTATGTACTTCTACTACGGGCTCTCCGCTGCAGGACCTCGCTTCCAGAAGTACCTTTGGTGGAAGAAGTACATGACGGCCATCCAGCTGGTAGGGCTCTTTCTTAACTAAATGTTTGGTGTTTTTTTTGCTTCTCACAATATGTTGCGGTACCCCCTTACGTTCCCCTACGTGATGCCTAACTTGTATCCTACGTCTCCTATTCTAGATCCAGTTCATCTTGGTCTCGGTGCACATCAGCCAATACTACTTCATGGAGAAGTGTGACTACCAGGTGCCCTGGTGGATCCACCTCATCTGGATGTACGGAACGTTATTCTTTTTCCTCTTCGCCAACTTCTGGGTGCAGGCCTACATTAAGGGCAAGCGGCTCCCGGTGGTCAAGGCGAAGGAGAACGGTGCGATGCCGGCCAGTTTCAAGGAACTAGAGAATGGAACGACCCCCTACTTGCCGAATGGCAAAGTTCTCTTGAGCAAGGTCAAGGAAATCTAGCCTTTTTTCAGCACTAAAGAGAAAAGACTAGAGGAAAACGACAATCTATCAAAGCTCCATGAATGCCGTCGATTTCGGAAGGCTGCTGTTCAGCTGAATGAAATTTCTGTAATTATGTATTTATGCACTGTTTTTTGGGGGATATGAATGGATTTTACAATTGGTGTCTGCTTGCCACATTGTGTTGTTGAATTTAGTTGTTTATTAAACTTGACTGTGATAAACACTGGATGAAGATAGTCAATTGTCACCGATGGTATTCCTAAACTCAGTCCAACAATCGACAGTTGGCTTATCCCTTGTAGTCTGGGTGAATTGCACAATTACTGAAAATACTACCACATGCTAGTTATTGCTACACAAGTTCTCAATGTTATGTAAATGTCCAATGTTTAGTATTTTTTTTTCAGTTTTAATTTAACTTCGAGTACAAATGTTTTGAGATAAAATAAATGCGTCGCTTTGACATCAGTTATTGTCTAAACTGATTTCAAATGGGTTTTTAATGCATTCAATAACTAATTACCATACCAGGGTGATGGTAGCCTAGTGGGTAAGGAACAGTGCTTCCAGACGGAGCACCGGAGAGCCATGGGTTCGATCCCCGGGTCTGCCACCATTGTACCCCTGAGTTGCTCCAGGGGGAATGTCCCTGAAATAGATAAGTACTTGTAAGTCGCTTTGGATAAAAGCGTCTGCTAAATGCCCTAAATGTAAATGTAATTACAAATCCATGACATTTGGTTATCAGATGTCTAGCACAATGTTGTGCTAGACACAACATTCAAACATCAAAACATTGCTTTTCAATGCCTATAAAACTTCCATTGTATATACTTTGTCCTGGTAAAAGCACAAGGGAAAGAGCAAGTAATCAACCTCTTAAAGCATTACTCTTGTCAAAGTTCCTCACCTTTAGACTGCTCCTGATCTTGCTAGTTCAAACTGAAATGTGACCTTGATCAGGATGGTCTCAAGCCATAGCTATCAAACAGCCATGTCATAGGATTAAAATGTCACTTTCAGCTTAAGTCTAGGTCTACAGTTGTCATTAGGCACCAGCTCATTGGAGACTATTACAAATAGTCTCCAAGGAGAATAATTTAGATGTAATTAGAGGGACTAACATGCTGTGACGTCATCTATGAAGGACTGAGGTTTTCATCACATTCAAATCAACTTTCCCATTACGTAATTTGCAACTAAAACGGTTTTTAAATATTGAAACCCAAAAATCAATGGTACTGAGAAAAAAAATTTCAATAGACAATTTTGCATAATTGAGACTGTACCCATAAATAAATGTTGGAATAATTTATTCTCCATGCACTCATCTCATACAATAAACCATCAGGAGAGAACACATTTTAAAAAGTTGATAAGTCATCTCAGAAGCTAAATAAATATACACACTACCATTCCTAGCAAGTGTACATAGGAAACTGAACCAAGAAAGTGGCAATATTAATGACAGGGAATAAAATCTAATTATCAAAACTATATACAGTTTAAAAAAAAAAAAACTTTATTTTCATAGGAAATTTAAAAAAAATGCATCTGAAAAGAGGATCAAAGTGATTATCTAATGGACTGGTGAATGACACTGCTGGTAGACTTCACCATCCTCTCCGCCTTCTTCTTAATGGGGTCCAACTCAAAGCTCTTCCAGAGGCGCACAGTCTCATCTCCAGCAACGGTAGCCACGGTGGAGCCATCCGGGCACAGGGCCAGGTTGAGAACCCTATCCTCATGGCCTGCGAACCACACATTCAATTAGACCACAACACGCCCAGTGTGTAGAACAGGCTGTACCCCGTGGTTGGAATTTGGAGCGAGTTTAAGCTTTAACTCACCGGCAAGCTCGGCCACTTTGGTGAGGGACGGGTACTTCCAGATGACCACGCTGTTGTGGGCATAGCCGTGCCCCGACACCAGCTCCTTGTAGTTGGGTGCAAACACCAACGAGGAGATCTGGAAGAACGGTCATCATCAAATTGAACGTGGCATATGATCCGCAGAAAGCGAAAAACTAAATAACAAAATCAAACCAGCGAAAAGGAAAGAACAACCATGTTACCGGTATCCCGGGAATGTACCTGGGACTGTGTGTCGAGCGAAGTGATGCAGGAACCACTGTTGACGTTCCAGATGCGGATATGTCGGTCACTGGTGCCTCCCCCGGACGCCAGAATGTTTGGCTGCCATGGGCACCAGGCCAAAGCCTATGGAGGAAAAAAATTATAATATTTAAAGTAAATAAGTCAGCTTCCCAGGATTTTTGGTTCAAGTTGAAGCAGACTTTCCTTTCTGTGGAGCTTTCCCCCAGATATTGCAACTTTGGGCATTGGAATTCCTGTAATCGGTTGCTAAACATCCTACTACTACTAGCGTTGAGTTCCTTCATCTAGAGCAGACTGTTTTACCTTGACTGCTCCTTGGTGCTCACTCCAGCAGTGGAGGGATTGGCTCTCGTTGCCGATACTGCCCTCCATCACACCCGGCCACACGTACACCATGTTGTCGTTACCGCCGCTGGCCAGGTAGCGGCCGTCAGGGGACCACTTGAGGCCGCACACCTCCTGGGAGTGGCCCGCCAGCGTGAAGATGTGGTGGTCCGCCACTCGCACGTCGTGATGGTGGATGTGTCCCGATCGAGATGCACTGGGAAGAGGGAAAGAAAGAAATAAGAGTCATGCACTTCCAACTATTAACTTGTCGTGAACAACGTGGGGGGATGATGGTGTAGTGGTTGCTGTTTGACTCCCAGACCCATTTAGATCAACTGCAAGTCTCTTTTCACCAGATGCTTTTTTTCCCCAAAGAGGCTTTGAATAAAAGCGTCTGCTAAAACAATGTTTCCAAACCATGGGTACCGTTAGCAGGCTGCAGGGGGTACTTTTAAAGACGATGATTTAGCAAAAAATGACTTGCTGATCAATAAAGGGAAGACCAGAAAAAAACGATGTCCCAGCGTCTTCCATTTTAAACACCTGGGCCACTACAATATTAACAATGATAGTATACTAGTTCCGAGGCCACTACAATATTAATGTCTGGTATGGTGTTGATGAAGTAATGGTAACCACATGAAGCATGTATTGACTATCCAGCCGTCATGAAAACATCCATCCCTGTTGCAATCGTGCATTTTGCATACTGCACATTTCCTTGCAAATTCCATCTTACCGGTTGAAATACTCCACCAAGTGTAAACAAGTAATGAACATTACTCAACAGCCATTCAGTCCCTAGCCCCTACATCACATTATATATCCTCATATTCTACAAATTGTGGGTAGTGCATTTCATCCCGTCAATGGTCACACTAGCCATGCTGCGTTAGCAACATTACCTGGACAGAACGTAGTCATTCCAACTCAGGCTGCCCACTCTGGCTGTGTGGCTAGCCAGGCTGCGCAGGCGCTTCTGGTTCTCCACATCCCACAACTAGGACAGGAGGAGGAGGAGGAGGAATGAGCTACATTGGCCACCATCATCTGTCACCTGTGTGTTAGTCAACCAGTCAGAGTGTGCGATCAGGATGCTCACCTGAACTTTGCAGTCACTGGTCCCTATGGCCAGGTAATTGCCCTCTTTGGTCCAGGAGACAGAGCTTATGTAGTCCTCCTCGTGCTCCATCTTCATCAGCAGAGTGATGTCGCCCCGGTTGGCGTCCCACAGGTACACGTTGTTGTGAAGCGCCACAGCGAGGAGGTTCCGGCTGCTCCAGTCAAGCAGGTTCAGATCTGTTGGTTGTGGGACCAAGAGTGAACAATATTGAATACAGGGGTACCTCCAGTCGGGTTAAAAAAATAATAATTTAAAAAAAACACAACTGACACATTAGGAACTCATTTGCAATAGACAACCGATATTCAAATCAGTCAGTCATTGCAAATATGAGTCAAACCATGAACTTACAGAAGTCATTTCTGAGCTCTGGAGCATCCAAGATCCTATCAGGAACAGAAGATATGTATCTGGTCTTTTTGATTGAAGATGGCGTGACTTGACTGTAAAGGACCTTCAGGTTGTTCTGGTAACCTGTACATCAGAAAGGGAACAGACAAGATAAGGATAATACTTTATTGATCCCAGATGGCAAACTCTGGCTGAGCCAACCAATGAGCCATTATGTTTCCCTAGAATATATGCAAGCCAGAACATTTCTTGAATTCAGCTACCTTCTGGAGCAGTCAAGGGCTTTCCTCCAAGGTGCAAGATCTTTGCTTCTTCAATGTCGTACCCATTGAGCGTGACAGACCACGCCTTCTGGTTCTCCTTCAACGTTAATAAATAGTCAGCAAAATCTCAGCAATAATAAAAAATAATAATCATGGAAAAAAAAAAAAAATCACAAATAGATAGTATATTTGAACTCATTGTTAACTCCTTACCACCGCGGGGTTGTTTGCATCCTGAGGCTCATTCTCCTTGGACAGCAGGAAGCTGGCCACATCCATCTGCTTGCCGTTTCTGATCGGGATGAAGCGGTCGCCTCCAACTTTGGATGGTGTGCATTTCTTATTTTTTCCTAAATAATGAGGCTTTTAGTTTTACTGAACAGCAGCAGCTGCGTCACATGTTAACTATCCACAAGACAAGTGTAACAGACAATTATCAAACCCACACAAGCCAGTTACCTGGAGTTCTGTTGGGCGTTTTTGATGCACTCAACGAGATGTTTGCAGACTTTCCAGGAGACAGTGTAGTGGAGGAGGAGGAGGTACTGGCCTTCCTCTGCCACCTGGCCATGGGCGCGTTTGTGATTGGCATGTCCAACTTCAAAATGCCTTGAATGTCATTTTCGAATCCGAATTGGGCCATTATGAGCTGCTTTCCAAACGACCTGTATATGGAGACACCTTTAAGATAGGAGCGACGTCGTTGAACAGTAAATGTATATTTTCAACCGAGTCGACCAGGATCTCTAAAAAGGAAGAGACGCATGATCATGATCGCATGTAAATATTCTTCAACTAGTAGACTGCAAACTATGTGTAAGTTACACAAAACTGCATTTTGACGAGGTTTAACAGTATAACACAGCGTTGCTAGATGGTTAACATTAGCTGAGACAAACGAAGTCAAAATAAATTGTCGCTTCGTAAAATACTAAATATAATTGAGCTAGATACTACAGTCTATCTGTAGTTGCTAATAAAGACCAAAATCAGGAAATTGTTTTGAATGTAAACTCATCTATGCTCACCTTTCAGTTAAACGTGGCCCAACACTACAACGCTTTATCTCGTAGCTAACGTCTGGTTTAAATGTCCAAAAGCACTGCGTTGATTGGCCAATTCAAAAGTTGTTGTGATTTCTACGACGTCATGTAACGTAATGAACGTGCCCGTGGATTGGTTGTAAAAAACGAATCAACTTCCGGAAACAACGACGTCGTACATTTTAATTTGCGGTAGAATAATTGTATCGCCATCTGTAGGCCAAAGAATGTATAGCATATCACTTGCAACGATACAATTTGTAGTTTTTGTTGCCAATAAAGGGGTTGTTATTCCGTAAACACTGTACTATACCAGTCCAATACATGCCAAATGCCAAGATTGCACCACCAAATAGAGGACATTTGTTCGCTTTCTAGTCGGATTTGGCTTTGGCTCACTTTAGAAACAACATCTACTGAACATACGCATAGAGCTAGATATACAATAAATACTATTCTGTGGTTCGGGGATGGTTTTCTATCCAGAAGGTGGCTTTCTAGTGTGTTTTGATGGCTCCCTCTTGTGTCTCCATTGCAGTGTGCGGCGCCAGATGTGCCAACCTCTGATTGGCCGAGCCGGTTGTCGCGAGGGCGTGTCTACAGGAAACATGGCTTCCCTCTCTACTGGAGATCCTCAAGAAATGGAAGGTAAATACAACATTTGTCGTCTGATTTCACAATAGTTGTGTTTGTGCTTGACGAATCAACGCTTTATACGTACCGTATATCTTCAAGTATATATGCATATGGAATGCCTTGTTGACGTATTATTTTTTTAAACTGAAGTACAGAGCATCCTCCCTAGACGTGAAGCTGACACCAACAACAAGACTGCCCTGTGTTATTCTTCACCATACCTGATCACCACACCTGATCACCATACGTTACACTGGCTTTTCAATGTGTGCCAGTTGCTCCATACGTGCATTCTATTATGTCTGTGTTCCTATATTTACTTATCTACTTATTTAGTGTAATTAGAAATGTCAATATGGCTATCGTAGCCTAGCTTGCGAGCTAGCATTGGATATCTCCATGATTTGCTGTCAGGATAATCTCTTGATAATGAAAGAGTCGCGATTTAGGACTCTTAGGGCAACTATAGCTTCCTCGCTCTTTCCGTTAAACGTGTGATATTAAAGATACGTTTCGATTGAATTATAATAGGCCTATGCACTTTATCTGTGACTTGTGTATGAAGTGTGTTGGGCAAGGCCTGCTGCGAGCATATTGATGACTGTAATCGCTCGGGTCATTTCCAGCGACTTATCATGGTAGTAATCGCAGGTGTCAGTGGTATATAGCACAGCTCTGAACATCTTTCCCGGTTATATCTTCAGTGGATCGGCGTGGCGAGTCTGAGGAGTCTGGTGATGATGAAACTCGGAGGAAGAGTATCAATGGCGAGCAGGACACCACTCAGCCATCTACCTCAAGTAATAAGTTCAATATCTCACATGGACAAGTTTCACTTTTTAGCAGTCCCTGCTGATATTTTTGGGTTTAAAAAAATACCATGTGTCTACATAATCATTACAAAGGTTTATGCTTTTTAATTTTAGCTTTTATACTGGCAGTAGGACCTACTTGTTATTATGTTTTATATTTCAGTTAAAGAGGAGTCCCCAGTTGATATGGACACCATAACCCTGGACCCTGATGAAGAAGTAAGACGTTTTTGGTATTTGTTTGTTTTCTTGACAGTCGTTATAAGATGTTGTTGCGTCTTTGGTCATTTGTAAATAATCATCCACCAATATTGGTGGCTTATTGTCTTTTTAAAGGATGTTGATCTTGTTCACTGTCGCATTGGGAAGATCGAAGGATTGGAGGTGTTACAGAAGGCTAAAGTAAGTTGTTTCGTTGCGTCTGTTTTTTATTTAAAAATGTAATGATGTGTTGTTATTGTAGTAATGCTTATGCAATCATATTAACCATCAAGATGTGTGTTCTATCCTATTTTTGATCAAATGTTAATATTAAGGCCTGTAATTGTGTCTGTCATTATTTTTCTTGTGTTCCTCTTTGATCCAGACACTTTCCCTACGCCAGAATCTCATCAAAAAGATAGAAAACCTAGACGGCCTAAGATCACTGCAGGAATTGGATCTCTATGACAATCAGATCCGCAAGCTGGAAAACCTGCAGAATCTTACAGAACTAGAGTGAGTGTAACATAAACAGTATTAATAATTGCCTTACTGACTATATCCTCTACACATTCCTTCATAGCATATACGCATGGGCTTTATAGGGGACATTGTACAGCATTTTTTGGGCCAATAGCTCTCTTGCTTTTCCCCTGATATTAGGCAGCTTGACGTTTCGTTTAACATTTTGAGGAAGATCGAGGGCCTGGAGCGGCTGACCAGAATAAAGAAGCTGTTCCTGCTTCACAACAAAATAAGCTCCATCGCCAACCTGAACCACTTCACCAGCCTGGAGATGCTGGAGCTGGGCTCCAACAGGATCCGGGTAAGATAGTCAGCACCTGTGAAGTCATCGTGGAACTAATGTTGCACATCAACCATTGTGTAGAGCAGTGTACATGTCTCACATGCTATTGTCAGACATGCTAGACACACACACAAAACATCGCTGCCTAGGTCAATACTGAACACAACGAGCCTTCACAGTCTGAGTAGCCGAGGCAAGGTTTTGGTGAGAAATATTTCAGGGAACACACTATGTGCTTCAAATGGTGGGAGAAGTGTTCTTTTGGGAATCACCTTTTCACTGAACCACAGATGGGTTGTGCTGCTCACATTCTTGAGTTATGCTTTAGGTGCCGATCAGAAAACCTCTGCGGGCTGTAAAACGCGAGACGCACTGCACTGCCTTTTTTGTTGAAGCCTAGAAAAAAGCAGCAGTAGCGCGTTGCGCCTTTTTGCTGTTGCAAAGCAACCATACGACGTCTATACCTAAACCCACAATGGCGTTGGGCGCTTTTTTCTTGAGTTGACATTTTTTCGGGCGCCGCAACACAAAAAAGCAGCGAGCAAAACACTTGGTTCCCATTGATAACAATTACAAAATAGACTGTTAAAGGGCTTTCGGTGTGATCGGGGCCTTAATGGGCTTTTGGCATTTCAGTCTGTGGGAACACATTCACTTGGCATGATTTTATTTTTGGTATTGCTTGTCTGGTAACTCTAACTGCTCCCGACGAGCTGGCTTGGTTGACACATGGTTGACACCGCCGTTGGTGTATGAATGTGTGTATGAATGGGTGAATGCAAGGCACTGAGTGCTTTGAGTGGCCACAGGTTAGAAAAGCGCTATATAAATACAATCCATTCATACATTAATATAGAGTGTACAGTGATGTCTTTGTGTCTGTTGTCATGTTGTTGGCTGTACAGATGATCGAGAACTTGGACAGCATGTCCTCTCTGCAGAGCCTATTCCTCGGCACCAATAAGATTACACAGCTTCAGCACCTGGAGGGCTTGCACAATCTCACAGTGCTAAGCATTCAGGTACGCCTTTGATTTCAATAAATGTCTTTCTGTTCATCAGCTGCGTATGTCTGAGCAATGGTATAACATATGATGTTCACAGAACAATACATTTGTATGAGTTTGTGTTTGTTTGTTTGTATGCCACCAGAGTAATCGCATCACGAAAATGGAGGGTCTGCAAGGCCTCTGCAACCTGAGAGAGCTTTATCTGAGCCACAATGGCATCGAGCTCATCGAGGGCCTGGAGAACAATGTGAGTCATACAAATGCAATTGGCCACTGTTCTACACGGTCCAACAATCAGTTTGCAAGCAATGCAAAACCTTGTGTCATGGATGTTGCAGCATACCATATTTTTTTGTTGTTGTCTCTTACACAGAAAAAGTTAACGACTTTGGATATCGCGGCCAATCGAGTGAAGAAAATAGAAAACATCAGCCACCTGACAGAACTACAGGAATTCTGGGTACGGCAATACAACTTTGGGGATGGTTTTAGTCATATGTAGCATGGGAACATGATCAGGGAGACATGAAAAATGCAGGAAGTAGGGATTCAGCCTCATGAAAAGGAGGGTGCCTGTTCCACTATAGAGCTTCATCATGAAGATGATGTATTTTAAAAACCATATACACTCTGTCCAACATACATGGGCTTGTGAGGGGGGAGTGGAGGGTATGCTGATACTCACGTCTCCCACCTTCTCTCTCTCTCTCTCTCTCTCTCTCTCTCTCTCTCTCTCTCTCTCTCTCTCTCTTCCCCTCCCTCCCTTAGATGAATGATAACCAGATAGAGAACTGGTCGGACCTGGACGAGTTGAAGAACGCCAAAACTCTGGAGACGGTGTATCTGGAGAGGAACCCGCTACAGAAGGACCCCCAGTATCGACGGAAGATCATGCTGGCGCTGCCCAGCGTGCGCCAGATTGACGCCACCTTCATCCGCTTCTGAGCCGCGGTCGCACCGACCCTGCCGCCACAGCACTCCCATGCCCCCTGCTCCCGAATACACAGACCTCATGCTCCGAACGTATTGGCCTCATTGACGTTAACCTACACACGCACACGCATGCATGATACACTATTGGAGGCCTATTCTTTAACCCCCCCCCCTCCCCCTCACCCCACCATGTCTTATTTTACCACCTTATGTTTGAAGTTGCCCTGCAGACTAATGAGAGAATTTTAAATATTAAAGGGATTTTTGAAAGGAGGAGACTTCCACCTCACCAAGTACCTGGTACCGCCCACAATAGGTACGCGGGTTGCGTTCACGAGGCTGTTAAGAATAGGAGACCTTGGGGTGTTGTATATTTGACGCTTAACACAAATAAATACTATGTGCTTTAAAACACTGTACTATTTAGGCTAAAACATCACAGTCCTGTAAATACCACAACTTTAAGCTCTGATTCTGACATCCTACAATACATGTTTTAAAGTTGTTTAATAAAGTGGCACTTATGTTCCCTGGTCTTTTGGAGGGAAGTCACAATCAATTGTGCATAATTTGACCAATTTAAATAAAGTTATAGACAGTGCATGTGTTCCTTGTGGTGCTTGTCGAGTCTTGACGGCCAATTAGCAGTTAGTGTGTGAAAATAAAGACCCTATGGCTTCCTGTGATTGATGCTAGTTTTTCAACATGAATACATGGCCTGGTATCAATATTGTCGTGTATACTTTCCATATGAGATGCAGTGATTAGTCTTCTATGTTGTCTGTTGTGCAGCCTGCTGCAACCAGCTGTATATTTTAAGGATATATATGGCTTTACACATTGGCCTTTGCAAATTGACTATGGACCTATATACATTATGCTATGGACTGGCTATAGTTTTGTGTAGTCCCAACAGTGTTGGCATAGGGCTGGAAAAAAATGCAATACATTTAGTTGGCTCATATAGTTTTATATCACAGCAGTGCAGAGTTGTAGGCCCTGTTTTATGCATTACCACAAACCATAAAATTATTTATTTCATTATGGTTATGAAATAAGCTTATATCTATATGTTAAACCCAGAAAAGTATTAGGAATATTTAGTATTTATGTACTTGCAATAAAATAAAATAAAAATATATATGTGCCTCCTTGGGTCTGGAAGGGGTGAAAATGTGTAATACAAAAACGAAAGTACATGTTTATTATGTTTCTACTTTTAGATTGTTGCTCTTAAAAATGACCATCTTTATCTTTATTTTACTTATACATATACTATAACTAATAATATAAACTAATAATAGTTTCATAATATAAAATATAAATAACGTATGCAAAGTTTTAAACACATTTTTCAAACGTGTTCTCTTAATGAAGAAATACATATCCCATAATGCCACACAGAGCCCTGGTGACGGCGGGGCATTGCGCCAGCGAAAGGACAGCGGAACGCACGCGCAACATTTGTGTTGTTGTTTGTGGCGGTAAGATGGCGGCGCTCGGAGATGCATCAGCTCCGGGGGTGAATGGGTTAATACAACAATTCACAGCAATAACAGGTAAATAAATTATTTGTATTCGCGTTTGGGCCACATAGTAATCATTTACTATCCCCCCGAGCGGCTTATCTGCCCCCAAGCACCTGAAATATACTGCGCAGGAAACAAAATGGGCATGATGTGTTGTACTGCCCCCTGTCAATGCTCTGCATTGGGAAAAAGAAAAGCCAGTCACGGCTTGACAAGTACGTGGGTATCTGGCTCGTGAACTTTAAAGTAAAACGACGCGAGGGGGGCTGTATTAAATTCACGCGGGCGAAAATGTACTTTCCGAAGACACTCCGCGCGTGCGGTATTACTACAGCGAGACAACGTTAGCTGAAACTTGCCTCGCGCATCTTTCGGATTGCATGTTTGAATATGTGGAATGGACGTCGGGGTGTGCAACATTTTCCCTGACGAGCGAAGCGAGCGCTGCTAGCTCTTCTAGGCTCCGCCTAATGTTCCTGGTAGCAGGCTGGAAATTAAACCCCTCACTTTTTTTGTGTGTGGTGGTGGCGTTATCGCAGTCGAGCGCTCAACCGTTCCCCACACACGAGAAAAGTTACTGAACTTCATTGTAACGCGGTCTATTGTTTTCATGTGTGTACACCGTTTGTTTGAATGGATGATGAAAATACACTGGGTTCCTTGAAGATGATACTTGCGATGTGAAGTGAGCATGCGCAGTTCAGTGCTTTCAACACATGAAATATGCCCGTGTACATGCATGCTGCAACCAGTCGGTACAGGTTGTGTCTTTTTGCACGGCAGCCCCATTCACTGGTTGCATGTAACTTCCACATATAATAATTTACACAATATAATAATATACAATATAATGCATCATGTTAACAACGTTTTCAGACATTGCATAGTACAACTGCACGATGGTGTCCACCATGGTAGGGGGGGGGGGGGGGGGTTCAACATGTTAATTGTGCTGTGCTGTCCTACTCCTGGTACATGTTTATTATATCCATGGGCTTTTTTTATTTTCTTATTGTTCTTTATAGGAGCTACAGAGAGTATAGGAAAACATATGCTGGAAGCATGCAACAACAACCTAGAGATGGCCGTCACCATGTTCCTTGATGGAGGTGGCATTGCGGAGGAGCCCAGCACCAGCTCTGGTTCCGCAGCGGCTTCGAGCAGCAGAGCTCCACCTTCAGAGTAAATGGATGTTTTATTAATTTCATGAATGCAACCGTCATTGTGTTGTATCGTCATTTGACATATGACTTTATTTTGTTAAACATGCTTCGTTTAACCAGTAGCCATTTGTTGTTGTTGTTGTTGTTGTTGTTTGTAGTACAGACTAACGTCCCCTTGTGTTTTATAGTGAAGTACGAGCGCCAATTCCTCAGAAGCAAGACATATTGGTGGAACCGGAGCCGCTGTTTGGAGGTACCGTTCTCAATCTGTTTCTATTGCTGACAGTCATGTGATTACTCTGACTCTGTTTCTATTGCTGACAGTGTTGGATATTAATCCTGATAAATGTATCCAAGTATGTAACCAGATATTAATCCTGATAAATGTATTCAAGTGTATAACCATACTCAAGTATATAACCACATAAAGACATATTTTTGTTCTTAAAAGTACTAAAGCAATTAATATGTTATATCAATGAATATGTTACTTTAAAACATTACTCCTCTTATGTATCACATGAAAGCAAGAGCTATGCCATCCTAACCTTGGCCT
>OOFB01036434.1:12950-28922 GCA_900323305.1 Trachyrincus murrayi
CTGGTCGTAGAGCTTGTTTTTGAAGGAGCCGTCCGTGGCCTTGGGGAACATGCACTCCTCCTCCAGGATTGAGAAGATACCCATGGGCTGGAGGAATATGGGAGAACCGCTTCTTTAGATGCTTGGTTTGTTGGATGGATGGATGCTGGCTGGATGGATGGATGGATGGATGTTGGCTGGATGGATGGATGTTGGCTGGATGGATGGTTGGATGGATACTTGTTGGATGTTTGGATAGATGCTTGTTCTTGTTGGATGTTTGGATAGATACTTGTTGGATGTTTGGGTAGATACTTGTTGGATGTTTGGATAGATACTTGTTGGATGTTTGGATAGATACTTGTTGGATGTTTGGATAGATACTTGTTGGATGTTTGGGTAGATACTTGTATAAATGTTTCTGGTTTCCTCCAGGTGGATGATGGTGGATCTACCTTTTTAACTCTTTACTCTTTTTAACATGGATAGAAAGATGAATAGTGAGATAAGTAAGAGATAAGATTGTACTTTAAGAGCGTGCTTAATTAATCCCAGACTGGAGATTTGGGATGTGCTTACGGGTGGATGGTGGCGGATCTACTGGGTGGAAGGAACTCCCTTTTACTTTAGTTTATCTGAGTTAAAATGTCAGTTTGAAACGGTGCGGGTTACCTTCTCAATGAGCTCGATGCAGGCCGCCAGGTCCATGCCAAAGTCAATGAACTCCCAGTCGATGCCTTCCTTCTTGTACTCTTCTTGCTCCAACACGAACATGTGGTGGTTGAAGAACTGCTGCAGCTTCTCATTGGTGAAGTTGATGCACAGCTGCTCCAGACTGTTCATCTGCACGGACCGTCGGCGTTTCAATCCGTCAATACATAACAAAACTAACAAAGAAAACGTGCTGTCTTACGAGTCGTATTCACCTCGAATATCTCAAAGCCGGCGATGTCGAGGACGCCTATGAAGTGCTGCCTGGGCAGTTTGGTGTCGAGCTGTTGGTTAATCCTGGTAACCATCCAGAGAAACAATTTTTCGTAGACGGCTTTAGAGAGGGCACCCATCGAATTATTCACCTGTAATCAAAGGTTCCAGAGATATAATTAGCTTGTAAAGTGCTGCAAAATTAAGAGTAAAAGCCCCCTTTTTTTCTACATAGACGTGTAGGTAAGGAAGGGGTAGGGTACCTGTTGGACCGTCTGTCCTTTGGTGACGTACTCATTTCCAACCTTCACTCTTGGATAGCACAGGGCCTTCAGTAGGTCTGCAGAGTTCAGGCCCATGAGGTAGGCCACTTTGTCTGCCACTAAGAGGAAGTATTTACAATACAAAATTAACAAGCTGTTAGAGGAACCATTAATGCAAGCAATAACCAAGATTTAAGTCCCAGATAATAGTAGAAAATGGATTTGTTTCAGGAGGTGATTTTAAATTGGACCTCTGCATCCGGTCCAGTTTAACCTTCACCATAGCATGTGGCTTGTAGCCCATATTCCAGACTACCACATGTTTAACCTCTAACCTTTAACCTCTCACCCTCTGTGCCGTCTGGCTCGGCCTGCTCCTCTCGCTGCTTCTGCTTGAACCTCATGTTCCCATAATGCATCACTGCGCCGGTCAGCTTGTAGATGCCAAACTTTTCCTCTGCATTGAACCCAAGGATGTCAATCGCGCTCTATAGAACCCAAGGAACGTTGTTTAGTCCAGTTGCGTTTGCATACTGAGTTTACAGACAGACTTGGAAATATTTCACTTGTTTTTTTGAAAGATCACAGTTTAAGACCATATGTTAAAAACACATGCTTTTGATGCAATTGTATGATTTTTGTATTTAGTATGTATTTCTTTCTGGGTTAGTCCTAGCTGAAAGGTTCTGGGTTTGAACTTCAATGTCCGCAGTCTACCTGTAGGGTTAACCCTAACTCCTACCTGCTCCATCATGACATGAACCTGACCAATTCACTTCTCACAAGTCCCTTTGGATAAAAGCGTTGACTAAATGACTAAGTAGTCAAATATTGCATATATATCTCACATCAGTGGCCACCAGCTCCTCTTGGTCGCTGATGCTGTGAACGGAGATCTCCCCCTGGCTGATGAACGGATAGTCGTACGGGTTGGTGGTGATCAGCAGCATCTCTGGTACAATGGACAAATGCTGATCATTGTAAATGCTGTAACGGCTGAATGTGTGTCAAAATGCCACAACTTTAAAAGTGGCAATATAGTTCTATAAAAAAAAAGTCATATATACAATTCTTCAACATTCGTTCAAACTTCCATTGTTTATTAGTTGTACATGCGTTCAGATAATGAAGAGTGCACCCACCAGTTAAATCTGGCTTCTGATTGGACAGGATCTGATAGAAGATGTGATAGCTTCTCTCAGCTGGGAGTTGAAAGGTCACCCTAGACTTCTCCAGTAGATCTGTTAACGCGAGAGGTCAAACATTTCCATCTCATCGCCAATGACCCCAGATTAGCAATAGCATACGTAGCTCCGGTCAGACTTACAGGTTTCAATATCAGCCGACGCCAGCTTGCCCTTTGTTCCAAAATGGATGCGAATGAATTTTCCCTGGAACATGATTATCATAGTGATGATGACGATTATACCCACGATTATTATGATCAGCATTATGCTCATCAGTATTGTTGTCAATGTAGCCTAATATAATCACATTAAAGGGCCCCTATTTTACCACCAGGTGTGATGCTGATTAGACCAACCTTCCAGCCTACCAGTTGGTACAGTCCACTGGATTGGCTGGTAGGCTGATCTATCCATCACACATCTGGGTGGACACGCCAACATGTGATGTCACTAATGGGTAGCCATTTTTAAATTGGTTAGCTTGATGTTGATTAGCTTGTGGCTAATCAATAGGGTTCCTTTAATATTCATAAAGTATACAGATAGAAAAGAGGGTTGTTGTTGCTAGAAACAGACTCACGAAGCGAGAGGAGTTGTCATTTCTCACGGTCTTGGCGTTACCAAAGGCCTCCAGCAGGGGGTTGGCCTGGATGATTTGATCCTCCAGGGTTCCCTGTTAAAAAGAGCCATACTTTTTCACGTAAAATAAACACAAAAGAAGAGGACTCTTTTACTGGTAGCAATAAACAGTTGAGAAAGTGCTGTGAGGAAAGAAAATGGAGGCCCCAATGTCCACAGGCTTCCTTGAACCTCCCGGTTCCTTAATGACATGTATCTAGAATTCACTGTAAGTCGCTTTGGATAAATCTGTCTGCTAAATACTTGTCTGAGTAGGTACGTGTGTAGGCCTACTGTGTGTATAAATATACAATAAATGGTATATACCTGCATTCTACCACCAGGTTGCTCTTTCTTGCTAGAGTCCCCATGAGATGCAATTGTCGCAAAATATTGGATGACCCGCTTGGTGTTCACAGTCTTCCCAGCTCCGGATTCTCCGCTGCAGAAAATGTTTAAATGTAGATGACCGTGAGAGGGCGATGAGATGAGGGCTCTTATTTTGGTAAGTAGATTGTGTCAAGACAGGAAGTCGAATAGTTACTCACGTGATGAGGATTGACTGGTTCTCACGATCTGTTAAAATGATGAGCAGTGTATTAGTACACCTTGTATATTTGATAACAGTTTTGATGAATGACAGTGACGACTAATTGGTTATCTTAGGAAAAAATATGCATGAAATATTCACACAGCTGTGTTCGGAATTTGAAGTCACAGACAGAAAACAAAATCACAATTATGTCATTGAGATACAATTTAGATAAATATGCTTTATTACAACCTCTCATGTTCGATACAAGTTTGTTAAAAATAATTAAATCCACGCTCCTAGGACTATTCTAAGCGGGTTCAGTAACTTTAGCGCACCGGTGAGCATGTACTGGTACGCGTTGTCGGAGATGGAGAAGATGTGTGGGGGCACCTCCTGACGCTTTTTCCCGCGGTATCCGGCAACGACCTCCGGGTTGTAGACCGGCAACCACTTGTAGGGGTTCACCGTCACACAGAACAGGCCGGAGTAGGTCTGGACGGAGAGGGAAACAAAGGCTTGGACTCATGAGGATGAAATAGCTTTACCGCTCTCTTTATTCTGTATTAAGTATTTTGATTTTTTTTTTTTAATCACTGTGGTATAATCAATACATTTGATCCTATCTTATTTCCAAGTAAAATAGATAAATACATATTCAGGTGTGACACAACTTGATCCTTATTTCCGATAGTGAGCGGTACCTACTGTACATAAAAATAGGCCACACCCCAACTGTGTTATGATTGGTTGGAATATTGTGCCCGCCCACTCAGACTTGGTGACATCCTCACATAAACATTGATGTTTCAGGGGGGGGGGGTTGAGCTGATGAGATCTATATATACATATTTTAATGTTTTGATGTTTCGTTTTGTTTGGTTGATAAGGTACATACAATATGATAATAAGGTCAAGATAAGGTCATCCAGAGCGCGTTAGAGTCATGTAGTCTTTATGAGAGGTTTTCATCCAACGCATCGATACCCCGAGTGTATGCATTCTCACGCTATACCAGCAGGGGCGTGTTCATGTCGGGTCTGGGGTGGCACATGCCTGACAATTTTGTGATACATTCTCGCTCTACGAAGGCTGTGTGGTGTGGTCTGGTGCCCCCACCCCTGTGTTATTCCGTGCCCCTGCCTGTGCCACCCTTACTAAATGAGTCTGCACATTGTCACTGTATACCAGCGGTATGTCACAAACCCGGCCCTGCCTGCCAGGCTACGGTCTTACGTAGATCATCCAGGCGGCGTAGCGCTCCTTCAGGTTGTACAGCACGGCGGGCTCGTGGAGGTGGGTCAGCATGGCCATGTCCTCTATCTTATCGAACTTAGGAGGGTTCATGGGCCGGATGTCCTCTGGCTGCACCGCCACAATCTGAACGAAATAAAACGGCCCTGCTTGTTACTTCAAAATATCATTTGTCAAATAGAATCAAATTACATTAAATGAATACGTAAATATTTATTAAATGTATGACCCACTTTTAAGGGTGTGAAATACTTAAATGCTAATGTGTAACATGAATCAAACAGCAATGACGAAAATGCGCAAAAATCCAATATGATCTATATATATCACATTATAAGATGAAAAAACAGTTGGCACACACATCCTATCCAGTCTGGCGTAAACCAGACGAGGACGAGGGCTGTCCCCACGCCACGCCTACCTTCGCATCCTCGGTTTCCACGGTGATCTTGGAGCCATCTTGCTTCTTGATTTTGCCCTTCACGTACTCCTGCCTCGCGTCCGTCACGAAGACGGCCGTCTTGGCGTCGAAGGGCATGTTCTGGGCCGCGACCCGCTCGCGCTCCGGCTTGCGGAGGTAGGGCGCCGCCACCCCAAAGATTTCCATCTCTGCGTCTCCCATTTCCTCTTAGATCCGGCGGTGGACCACGGGACAATCTTAAAGACTTGAATGTCTTCGTGGAGTGCGTGTTATTGTGGGAACACCTGTGGGGCACCTGTTTACCTGTCGTGAATAACCCACTGTACGAGATTCACCTCGCACATCCAGGGTCTGGCGGAAAGAGAGCCGATCCTTTATTATTCACGACAGGTAAACACTGCCCACAATAACACACACTCCACGATCTTCGAGTGGAAGATTGTATTGATTGTAATTTATGCTTTGATTGTTCTCAGTCTCACTTTGGATAAAAGCTTCTGCTCAATTATTTAATGTAAATAATAAATGGGGGAAAAAATATATATATGCCATTTGTTGGCCTTATAATACCAATACAATAAGTGTATATATGCTTAGCATGGGGGGCCCCAGTGGGAATAGAACCCCTAACCCTGGCTGTGCTGATTCCATGCTCTACCAATTGAGATAGACAGAACCACAATACAATATAAATGGTTGTATTCTTCTAGAGGTGAATAGCACTTACCTGAGTGTCACAAAATGAGAAGTAAAATCACGCGGTTTGACAGAATCCCAAAAGGTTTTCCAGAAGCTGTCTGAAGGATGATTATTGCTCTTGGTTCATTATTCAGTCTGCCACAGACATACCCTGAACCGAACAATACTTTGACAGCCTTTATAACGCCAATGGCGGGACTGTATTTACGGTTTCTCCTATATTTGGCGAGAGAGATCATATCTGGCTTAAAAGCCAACTTGAAGAAAGTCACGGACTGTCTGTTTCATATTTTAAACGACCTAAGTATAGCTGTATTCTGTCATGTTTTAACGGATTGAATTGTGTTCCGCCCCGTCGGCCGATTTAAAAAGTAATGATCGCTAAGGACGATGGATTACGGGGCTTTGGGGCCAAACATGGGGCCCCTCATTTTGTGGGCTCAGGGAAGATTAGGCTCCTAAATGATGGCCATGGCAGTCTGAGGACCAGGATGAAGTTCATGAAGTTTAATGTAATCTATTAGTATCCATCTATCTATTTATCTTGTCCTTCTAATAACAATATAATTATTGTTTCTTGCTTGATACAAGATTACTTTGGGAAATGTATCTGCTTGAGACCCTCAATATCATAGAATATCAATAACCCACTTTTATTTTTGTTGATTTTATTTAAAAAATGTATTGCTTATTTTTATATTGCTTATTGCTTATTATACTACTTATCCAGCCGATCATCGAGTACTTCCATAAATACTTTTATATTACTTATTACTTACTTATTTATATTCTATCTCTTTACATTGAGAGTGCCTTGCATCACATTCCCTGCTTGGCCAATTAAAGCTGATCCTGGTTCTGATCCTGGTTCTGATTGGTGGAAGAGTTGCTGTGCAGAACACTGGGCTGAATGTAGAAAATGTCAGTTGGCCTCTACGGGGGTTAAAGGGTTAAACAATGAAAGCCCGGAGCTCCATCTAAAGCCTGTTTCTATTTAGTTTCTATTAACATGTCTCAATTAGCCGTAGTATTTATATAGCGCAAGTATGTGTTTCAACTCGGCCGTGTGTGTGTGTCTCAGTGTTAATATCGCCAACACCCCTATTTTTTAACTGGAGAATGTAGGCCAGATGTAGGCCTACATCAGCCTACATCTGATGTACATCCTGTAACAGTACATCCTGTAACAGCTGGTTATCGGTTATATAACCAGCTGTTACAGGGTTTACTGTAACAGTACACCCTGTAACAGCTGGTTATATAACCCATAACCAGTTGTTACAGGATATACATGTTTTGTACATCCTTTAACAGTACACCCTGTAACAGCTGGTTATATAACCCATAACCGGCTGTTACAGGGTGTACATGTAGTGTACATCAGTCTTCTTTTGTAGTTCCCTTTACATTATGATGGTAAACTCATTTTTGCACACTTTGTGTTAAATGCTAATCAAAAAACAGACACTAGCTGTTTAAGAGCTGTATAGCACGTGTTCGGCACACAGCCGAAAGGTTTTGGGCTGGATTCCCAATGTCCACAGCATACCCGTAGGAACCCTTTGAGCAAGATGTCCCCTAGCTGCTCCTTCGTGACATGCATCTAAAATTCTCTCCAAGTTGCTTTTGGTAAAAGCGTCTGCTGAATAACTAAATAGTAAATAGTATAAAAGTGTATGTCTTCACTCATTTCTACGTTCCTTGGCGGTGAACAGAATCAATTGGTGTGGATATAACCCTAAGCTAACCCTAACCCGGGTCTAAATCAGTCTCTCTTTATCTCCCACAAGCTCAGGCAACAGCTGCCTCTGTAACTGGTCCTCAGCAGATGAACAAATGTTTTCACACAGCAGCCAGACCGGACCAGGACTTTACCTAACACCCCCTCTCTTCTGGCAGGGGGGAGGTGGGTTAGGCCAGACAGTAGACAGTTATTTTGTCACAAATCTAAAAGGCCACAGGATGGAGAGAGAGAGAGGGATGGGGGGAGGGAGGGAGAACAGTAGACAGAGAACAAGAGCCCCTGTCAGCTGGTTGTGTCTGGGGGGGGGGGGGGGTTAACTGATAGAAAATAGATCTGAAGGTGGATCAGGGGGTCTGTAGAGGAGAGAGAAGGGACGGCTGGAAGGAGACGTGTATGGACATAGAAGTTTGAACCCTAAAAAATGTGATTATATATATATATAGATATATATATATATAGATATAGTATACTACACACTGCAACAGAAGTCGTGGGAAGGATGACAGTGATTGATTTAGGGGCGATGTATGGATCTTAACCAGCCTGCTGGCATTAAGTTCATAATGTTTAAATAGATGAAAAAACATTTCAACTTTAGATATTTTTTAAATCTCAGAACAAAAATAACCTACAAAAAAAAAATCATATATCAAGATAAAGGCCAGAAGTGCAGAAACAATGCAAAACAACAACAGTGATTCCAATGATGAGCAAAACAGTGTCTCTTCCAAATTGCACTTTTATCTTGAAATGGGGTCCATCTTGTTCAAGTGATCCTGTGTCTGTGGTGGTGTTTATTTTACTGCCGAAAGCCCCAGGCATTAGCCACTACCCATGGTAACGGCTACCTGCCATTCCATCACATACTTCCGACGGAGCCAGCGTTTTGAACGGAATCAAACTTTATAGTTGACTTATCTTTTCTTTAACTTTGTGTAATGCCGTTCACAGACGCCAGGGGGCACCGATTAACCCCATGATCCAGCAGCTAACTGCACTCCACACACACACACAAGTGCTTTTGCTCAAAAAATAAATAGATAAAAAATACTAATCATTGGTCATTTGTGTATATAGCGTGTGATCAGCGGTCAGGAGATTAAGTGAGGTTTGTCTCGAAGGTCTTTATTTGCCCTTCTTGTACGTTCTCATGTGTGCGCCGATGGAGGCGGTGATCTCGGAGCTCTTCTTGTTCTGTCCAAAGTAGTCGACGAAGTCTCCGTCGGGAGCCACCAGGTACATGATGATTGTGTGGTCCACCTACGGAGGAAGACGCTTTAGAGTTAAGCCACAACTAGACTCTAAAACTGAGGTACAGCTTTAAAAATTGGGAGTTGTTTCGGTCTTTGAGTCGGATCGCATTCTCACTGCGAACGAACCGCTCCCGGGTTCGCTTGGAGGCAAACGCCACCCAGACGAGGTGGACTCCAAACAAACTAGGTGTGATAACGCCCCCCCCTAACTGTATCTGGATGAAAAGTGTCTCTCTGCTCAATGACTAAATAGTAAAGACTTTCTGGCCATCAGTGATGGGACTCAAGTGGACCAGAGAGGGGTACTCACGATGTAGTCGTTGTCTTCGTCCTTGGGCCCCTGGCTGTAGTACACCCTGTAGGCCCGCGACACCTGCTCCACCTGGGCCCGTGTCCCCGTCAGACCCACCAGCTTGGGAGAGAAGTCTGCCAGGAAGAGAGAGGTGCTGTTTTAACGCTGCCGAAAACATACCGTCGAAATTGTACTCAATACTACATTGAGAATCCACAGCCCCGAATCACAACAGAATGAAATATTTAAAATGACTTAAGTTTTAATATCCTCATCTCTAATCCCCATATTCTTCCCTATAATTAATCCAAGTCACTCAATTCTTTAACAGAGAAATCTGAATAGCATAATTTTAATGTCACAGCCTTGTTCCTTATACATCAGCTGTCTCTATTATATATCAATATAGTGAATAATGGTCTCTATGGTTTAGTACGATAAACTTAGCATTATTAGCATCTTCGCATTGCTTTAGCATTATAGTCCTTATGCATGAGGTGTCAGGATATGTATATATGTATATATATATTGTGTAGAAAAACGTAGCATCGCTTAAACGTACCTTTCACGTACACCGCCATGGCTTCCGGCGTGTCCCGGTCGGGGTCGATGGTGATGAGGAGCGGAGTGAGGTCCGGGATACTCTTTACCTTGTCTGGAAGGAAACGCATGCGAGGGAACGACTATTCAGGCGCTGAGAACAAGGGTTCTTTCCACAATTACTTGACAGTGAATTCAAATACATGTCAAGCAGGTAGGGGTTAGGGTGCATCTTCCTTAAGGATGCAGACATTAGGGTTCGAACCCAGAACTTTTCAGCTTGGACTCAAACACCCTTTTTGATTAGGGTTTTGGTGTAGTTAAAGGGCCGCTATTTTACCACCAGGTGTTATGTTATATAGCCATATAGCCATTACAAGCCATGTCAAAATCTACCCTCAGCCTACCAGTTGGTACAGTCCACTGGGTAGGCTGGTAGGCTAATCTATCCATCACACATCTGGGTGGACACTCCCACTTGTGATGTCACTAGAGGGTAGATTTTGACATGGCTTGTAATGGCTAGCCAACATCACACCTGGTGTTAGAATAGGGGCCCTTTAACGTCGGGATATGTGGGGCGTAAAGCAATGCATGACGGGAGTAAGGAGGACCTCGTAGCTACCTATGTTGTCCACCACCTCTATCATCTTCTCGATCTCGTCGGGGCAGATGTCGGGGCAGTGGGTGAAGCCGAAGTAGAGCAGCACCCACTGGCCCAGGAAGTCCTCGCTCTTGCAGGGTTTGTTGTTGTGGTCCACCAGGGAGAAGGGACCCCCAAGCGCTGCCTTGCCTATTGACTTGTTACGCTCCTTCTCAAGCACTGGAGCCACACACACACACACACACACACACACACACACACACACACACACACACACACACACACACACACACAGTACATTAGATGGTAGATCTTTACACCTACTAGTAGTACTACATATTTTAACATTTAAAGGCAACATGTGCTTACATTCTTCCTTCTCTTTCTTGAAATACTTCATGAGACCCAGGACAGCGCCGCCGATGGTAAATGTTGCGGCTAAGGACTTCCACGTGACAGGCTGTGGAGGAAAACAAAGGGTTGGTCTGTCTCCTAACCCTAACCATGACCATGACACCTTCAGCTGGGTCCAAAGGCAGATATTTGTTTTAATTATTTAAAAAAAGAAGAAAAATGAATAAATAACAGACTTGACAAGTAATGTATATTGGTCGTTGCTAACAAGATATCATCCATAATGTCACATCTGTAATTTATTTATATATATATATATATAGAGTTGTATGTAGACTATATTATAGTCTCATACCCCTGTTTTTTTGGACTTGGACTTCGGACCGGGTGGAGGGATTGGTGTAGATGCGAAACCCCTGGCGTAAAGTTGAGGTAAACGCCGAGTTGTCCCGGACATCTGCACCCGTGCCTGGAGGAGGACAGTGAAAGAACCGGTCAAGGTTCGGCCAAAGCTGGGACTGGATCCTCCCAATGCAAACCGCACACACCATCTTCTACAGGTGTCCTCACTCATTCATCGTATCCCATCCTGATGATCCTTGACTTGACCTACCGGGCACTGGAGTCTCGGGGATGCCGTGGCATTGGATAACGTGCCGCTCGGTCCCGGTAATGCGCTGTGTGGTCCCGGTAATGCGCTGTGTGTAGATCGGACTGCGTGTGCATGTGCAGATCTTCGCAGAAGCAGACGGCACCACATATCGGTGTTTGAAAGGCTCAGGGTCGTGTCTATATTTATGCCTGAAAGTGGTTTCCGACGAGGAAGCAAGTGATACAAGTTTACACAACGTGAATACAAACGGCTGGCCTGGGGTCAGGTTATATTTTCATGTGACTATATTTTGACCATTAGTTCTGGCAGATCAACTGATCTAGGATCAGCGCAGATGTGCTCCGCCGTACGCATGTATTAACCGGATGTTGCGTTTGTATTTCTTCCTTTCGGTTGCAGTCGTAGGGTAAAACTACTCATTGGTGACACCTGGCGGCGGGGTTATGTATAGCAGCTGTTGGAACAATGTCTCAGAAGATACAGTAGACACCGCAGAAGATACATTAAACTGCATTCATATTTGGTTGTTGTCCTGCATGGTGCACTTCTTTTTTGTCATTGATACTGAGGGTAGAGCTGTATACTTTTCATATCTAGATTAACTAATATCTATTAAGATACAAAACATTTCTCTACTGCATACGATTCTGACTCATTGTAATTCATAGGAACATGAGACAGGGATTAGACAAGAACAGTTTAATGTCTGAACGTTATTTTTAAAGTGCTTTGATATGGTCCGCTTGACCTAGTCGTGTGATATGATGAGAGGCAGAGCGCTCTAGATGGCTGTTTGGCAGTGCGAAGGCCAGCTGGCTGTGAGCTCCTTGTTGACGTAGTAGTACATCCACGCCACGAAGGGGAAGGCTGTGACGGCCGCGGCCGTTGACACTCGCAGCATTCCAACGGGACCCCTGGTAGAAAACACAACCGTAAAAACAACAGAAAATAAAACCCATCTGTGTTTTTCTATTTAAAATAAAATAAAATCATAAAATAACTTCCCAACCTCCCGGAGTGACGACATAACAGTAGCCAAATCACTGTGAGCATAAGTCCGGAAAATTCTCTGGAGAAAAAAGAAGGAGGGAAAATGTAGCCAGCAGGGCCTGCTTTCAAACATATCGGCTTCATGCATACCCTATAAGGCTCAGGTCATAATACTAGAATGTTGTATGAAAAACAGACAATACGACGTTAAGAGTCTCTAATATAATTATTTAGGAGAACATTCCTTCAAACAAAAGATGAGGTACAATATTGTTTAAAAAGTTGTTAAACCATTTTTTTGGTATTTGGTGAAAGAATGGATGATGAATGGTGTTGATTTGTTACCATGGTAAATCAAATAGGCCTAAGTAATGATAGCTTTTATCATTATTATTATGGGCTGTATTTATACTAGTATATTGTATGTGGTGTAGTCCTACTACATCTACTATACTACTACATAGTACTTGATATATTGAAGACAGTCCTGCTAGGATGCCCTACAATAACAGTTTAAACGCAGGGCTCGATAGAAATCAATGCAACCCAACACACCTCCCCTCCTCTTGCTGAAAAACATTAGTGATGCTTTCCTTATACAACGTCCAGCCCAACATTCCCAGAACCGCGGTGGAAACCATCACATGGAGATCAGCGATCCTCCTCCACGGCAACCATTCTGAAAAATATAAATAATGTCATTATATAATAAAGACGAGAAGAAGATAAACAGTTGACCTCTGTTGGAGTCAAACTGATATGGGCTATTTTACCACCAGGTGTGCGTATGATGACTAAATCAGTCTACCAGCCTACCCAGTGGACTGTAACAACTGGTAGGCTTATCTATCCATCATACATCTGGTGGACACTCCCACTTGTGATGTCACTAGAGGGTAGTCACATGACATTTTTTAAACGGCTTGTAATGGCTAACCACACTCACCTGGAGGTAAAATAGGGGCCCTTTAACATGGTGTGTAATGATAGTTGTTTGGCCACTTGATGGCACTAATGGCGTTGATAAAATAATTGCACAATGGCAAAGCGTGTGTAGGTAAAAACTTAAATAACAGCCGACTAATAGACTATTGTGAGTGGTATCTTTACCTGTCACCTGGGGTTTCAGCCCGATGGTTATACAAAGAGTTGCAGGAACGGCGTATGCAACCTAAAAAGAGACACCTTATGAATGACAACGTTGATGGAATGTGATGTGACAGATGTCAGTGACATAACCCAAAAATTATTTTACCATCCATGTCGCTGCGTCGGGATCATTGATCTATACAAAGGGGAAATTCAATGTTAATGTTAATCACAACGTCAAACAAAACAAGGTGTGGAGCCAGAACAACTCACCTGTACATAGGCTGCAAGAGCGAAAAATAAAGACATACACACATTGCAAACTTGCCACACAACCAACATACAAGGTTTGGTGTTCTCTCTGCATTCTCCGTTCATCGCAATAATTATTCCAAGTGCCTTATAATTCAGTTAATTTAAACACGTTCCGGCTTTTGATCGATCTGGATCAAATCGATACCGGGTTTTCAAAAGGATTTTGTTTCCAAATCCACAGCTGAGCGACTAACTTTCAATTCGCCTCTTGGACTTTAGAGCGGAAAAGCTCGTTGGGTCAAAACTCCCATCACATCATCTTGTTGTAGGACTATTTACACAAACGTAAGATATTTGTACGTTTTAAAAACGCATAGGCGTAACGCATTCTGCGGATATCAGATGGAAACAAGACATTTTAATGCAACAAAATATAAAAGTCCACGCTTCAGAAAGTTCAGAAATAAATAGGCGTTCTCATGGGCGTTGACAAAAAAAAAATGGATGTATTATTTTTATTTTAAATACAAACTACGTATTTTACTTGCATAACTGAAAACAAACATTAATAATATTTGTATTATTTAATATTTAAGTTTATAATAATATCTATTTGGAAAATAAACCTGGCTCGAAATTGCGGCTCTAGTTGTCACATGACCAAATATTTGAAAAGAGACGCTCGCTTTAATGCCAGATCTAACCTGCGCGGACGGTGCTTCAGTTTGATTGCCATTTAGAAATGTTCTGACGAAATCACCCGTCACCACAATACAATAAATAAAAAGAACGATCAACTGACGATGAATCGTAACTTTTCCTCGCATTGAAAAACCCCAGTTTAAAGAGAAGGGTATCTTGCATCGGCGACAGCCAGGGAAATAAACGAGTGCACATGCGACAGACCCCGTGACTTTTGAACACCTGTGCGGTTGACAGCCAACTTTACTACTCGGTGTTATTATACCTACTGTAGACCAGGGGGACGACGTTATATTACTCACTTATGGCTTCATGTTCAACATACAGTCGCCAAACGGCACAGTCAAGGTGTCGTCCAGGGGCGTGTTGAGTAGGCCACCCCGCAAGGTTAGCTTTAACCCCCGTCCGGCTGAGAGGAACTAGGAGCATCCTGCTAGCATTTGTGTTAGCATCGCGGCTAGCGAGCTCACCTGGACGTGTTTTAAAGTGAGGTGAGGATCGTTTGTTATTGTGTCAAAATGTTTGGCAAAGTGCGTGTGGCGGGTAGTGTGTGTGTGTGTGTCACCGTTATGTTGTGCATACGTCTCTGGATTAACATGAACGTTGTGCTATTGATTCACAGAGGCTAAATCTGGCTCTGAAACACATACGTGGCACATCGGATGATATTGATGATGGCACATCACCTATTTAACATAAAGATAACCAGTGTCTTCGTGATTGAAGTCGATACTGTGCGCGTGCTGTGTGTGTGTGCGTGTGTGTGCGTGTGTGTGTGCGTGTGTGTGTACAAGTACAAAAGATGCAGAGCACTAACGTGTTGTCCCTTGCAGGCATCTGGGACGGGTTTAACAATGGCTGGTGGCATCACAGAGACTGGGGAACCTTACTCTCCTTTTGTAAGTATATGAACGCGTATGTTTGGTGTTTGCATTTTGTAGGATACAGTATTTATCATGTTAAACCGGTAGTAACTGAATGATGTCTACCACCCAGCTAATATAGAGCAAATATGCCTGGCATCCTAGTATGTCATGGAGATGACTTCCTGTCATAATAACTGGTGACAAAGTTCATTGGTATTGTGTCTTCAACTTCCGTTGTACTGTAGTTCTTTATTAGGTGTACGGTTACTGATGGGAAACTAACTGGCCTGGCTTATGCAAGCTTTACTGTGCTGAGTCCTCAATACTGTCTGTCTGAGTGAGTGACAGTTAAACTCGTGAGCCGAATGTTAACCACAGTGAGGAATGTGTTTTACTTCTGTTCACTATTTTCAGGGGAAGCTGTTGTGTGTTTTTGATGAGATTTTGCTTTCCAAAGTACCCAGTTCCTTTAAAAAAAACTATGTTTAACTTTTTTAATGTATCCTATCTTATCAGCACACTCGGCAGTATATATTCCATAGTCAGTGATTTATAATTATAATTTATAATTTGTTTTAAACAGATCTTACAAAATAACTCAAGCTTCAAGGTCTGGCTGAACCAATTATCTTGAGCTGTACACTCATGTAGCTTAAAGGGGGGTTTCATTTTCTGGGGTCATTTTCACACTTATCCGGGCTTTTGTGTGCACCCCAGACAGTTTTTAGGTTGCTTGCTTTAATATTTACATATTTGATAACCGTGTGAGCAACCCCCCCCCCCCCCCCCCCCA
>OOFB01036435.1:26733-36983 GCA_900323305.1 Trachyrincus murrayi
TGGTCCAGCAGTAATTATCAGCTCTCAGGTGTCAGGCTCTGGTCACACACACACACACACACACACACACACACACACACACACACACACACACACACACACACACACACACACACACACACACACACACACACACACACACACACACACACGAGTGGTCCTCAGTGAGCGTCCACCCTCTGTTTGTGATTGTGGTGTGAATGCACAAGCAGCATACTGCACTACTCCAACACAACAGCTCCCAGTTCATTACCTTACGTAGCCTTCATATGAATGCCCAAGGCCCCTCCGCCCCCTAATCCTGTGCTCTCTCTCTCCCTCCCACTCTCTACGCACAGAGGCCTTTGTCTGGGGTTGCTTGGGGGCGAGCCTCAGGCACGATATGTGCGTGAGAGAGAGAGCGCGAGCGAGGGGGGAGGGAGTGAAGGGAGGGGGAGGGGGGGTGGGTCACACTGAAGTAGCCCTGACCAAGGGCGGTGCCCGGGGCTCTTCTCTGTAGAGATTAAATCTATGGCTGCCCCCTCGGGGTGAGGGAGGGACAGGAGAGGCTGACACACCCATAGCCAGGCCCCGGGGCCTTGCCTGGCCCCCTTCACTCAACTATGGTCATACTCACGCTGAAGGAAAGAATTACTGGTTGTGCTGTGTGTTGTGTTGTGTGTTGATAACTACAATCATGACACATGTAGACATCTCCAGTAGTCTGACAGACGTGTTGAAAGTGAGCAGACAGGACACACAGCCAGACAGTTTACAGAAAGCAAGCAGACGAGAAAGACAGAAGTGTATCCACAGTATACACAGACTGTGAGTAAACAGAGCTAAAAAAAAACAACCGGCCTTTTTAGGCATTTCATTCGCATCTCTTGGATGAATAACCTATACTTTAACCATCTAGTACAGAGTGTTGTACAGAGTGAATGTATCGGCGTTAAACGAGAGCTAACGCTTTAAAATATCCCATACCTCCGCTCCGGCGCTGGAGGACCCTGGGGAGTCCAGCTTGCGTTTCTTTCGGGGTCCGATGGCAGCCAGGGCCGTGAGGTTGGCGTCTCGCTGGCGGATCTGAGCCTGCTCCTGCTGCTGCATCTGTGGGCCGAACGGAAGACAAAACACGGGTCACTGATTGAGCTCCCTTTATGTATTTTTACGGCTATCATTACAGATTCACAGGTTTATCAGAATCATCAATATGAACATTTCCGCACATTTTTTTATTAATTTAAAGAATGAAATAAAACTTGCTCAGAGACAATCCCGGAATTAGCTTTATAGTTTTGGTATTTGTGTCTTCAAAGTGAAATGTACACTTTTATGACTCTTGTTTTAGCCGCTCCCCTGACAATGACTCGTCCCCTGACTGAGACAATGACTTCTCTGACATCAGACCTTCTACACAATGTCGTCTCCCGTCTTTCTCCTGCTCTGTCCGGTTCTACTGACAGCCGGGACCTTTCAGATGACCCCCCCCCCAGACCCCCTGCAGTGCAATGGAGGCGCGGGGGAGATGTCATGACAACATTCACCCATGACAACATTCACCCTCTCATTAGGAAGCCAAGTGGCACAAATGGCATTCAGACGTGTGCACACAAAAACCCTGTGTCGCATACAAACACGTCCCTTACACTTTCATGCCATCATTTGCCACACTGCCTTTCTTAGTGCACAGCGGACTGGAGTACATCCTGAAATTAGTACCCCTATGTACTGAATCGGGAATCGATTTTGAATCTAATCGTGACCCCAAGAATCGAAATCGAATCGAATTGTGAGATACCGAAAGATTTACATACGAGCCCATAATAAAAAGTATTCTATTCTGATGAATTTCACTGCAGATAATAGAGTCTGATGACATAGGGCAGATATCAGTGGGGACCAGAGGTTGCTGGCTGTTCCAGACTTAAGCCAGGGGCTCTCGTCTCTCCCTGTCTGGGATGAAATGATCCTGCCTGGGGTGGCAGAAGGCCAAGCCCAGCAAAACTACTCAGCCGTGGAGTCCACAACACACTAGACTGGACTGGACCGGGTCACGGCAACACTCAGACTGGAGTCAGGCTAGAACTAGTCTGACTCCAGTCTGAAAATAAATACCATAATCATGTCATGTGCTCTGGATCAGGCAAACTGGTAAAAAAAAAACATGTAAAACTGTAAAACGGTTAAAACATTCTATTTTTTAGTCGCTCCATCTCAAGTGGCTGACGTAGCCCGCGGCGCGGCCTGCTCTGGAAGCTGCTCTGGAGTTCGGAGAAAGCCGAGGAAAGGAGAGGGGGGATAGAAGTGAAACGGAGTCATTGTTTGCGGGGCGAGGCAGTGCTGGAGGGAGCTCCTGGAGGAATGACCCAGAAGAGAGTTCTGGTAGGCTGCTGTTATCCACGTCTTCCCAGGAAAACACATTGGCAGAATTGTAAAGTTATTATTGACCACCCCCTGTGTTTACTGCACAGTACGCAATATTGGTCTTTTGGGGGGGTTTTTCCCCCTTGGGTGGTGGCACTGTGTTGGTTTCCAGGTTACATTAACGTGTCTCGACTGGACTCCCCACCACGTCGGCCTCTGGGGCCTGGCAGAGGACTTATGGGTAATGGCCCTTGACCTCTGGGCTCCCCAGGGCCAGCCTGAAGCAGCTTCGTCAAGACAAACCCTGACTGTCCTGCCCCCCACCCCCAACCCTCTGGGCTAGCAATGAGGAGTGAGACACAAGAACAGCGACTACGTACAATGTGTGTGTGTGTGTATGATGGACTGGACAGTCCGACTCCTGACTTATGGCGAGACAGTGAGAATGACAAGAGGATGATGCAGTGTGTGTGTGTGTGTGTGTGTGTGTGTGTGTGTGTGTGTGTGTGTGTATTCAACACAACCAGGCTGTAGCACAGACTACTACTCCATTGTCTGGGGTCTGGGATATGTTGGTACGTTCTGTTCCGGAAGCTTCTGTGTTCGACTGCCCCTTGTTATTGGGACTCCTCTCGCCTTTATTGAGCAACAGGCTCAACAAAACACAGCAGAAGCAGACTGGATTCAAACAGAGGTACTGTGAGCCTTAGACACAGACACAGACACACACACATTTCTTACCTCTTTAGCCTTAGCCTTGAGTCTGGCCTGTTCCGGGTCTTCCTGCCGGGCACGACTCTGGGTGGAGGAAATACACATGATGTTATACAGCAGCTCCTCCCGCTCCCCCGGGAAAAACCTGAGGCCAGCTACATCACACCCTTATCCTCAAGGCCTCAACATGTGGTTTGTCCAAATCCTTTGCACACACAATGCAACAATGTTGCAAACAAAAAAAATGTCAATGTATACATCTGTGCAACAAGGTGTCATTGCACCAAATGCACACTAGAGGGTGATCTATCAAACAACTGCACAACCAATGTGCCCAACCTCTGTGGATGCTAATAGAAAGCAAAATGAAAAGTCACCCAACTGGTGAACACACCCCTCCTATTTTAGCATACTAATGAGAGTGTAAACAACCTTTCAAAAGTAGAGCAATTACACAATTCCACTGCTCGTGTACCTTGGCTGCTTTGAGGAGGATTTCCCTCTCTTGCTCGTCCTTCCTCTGCTTCTCCATGCGCTCCAGCTGCTCAAAGAAGCGCAGCTGAGCGCGGACGTCTGAGGACTGCTCCGCCCACTCCTCATCCTGGAAGGGGGGGGGGGGGTAGTAGCGATGGGAGACATTTTAGTATGAAAGAGCAGAGGCAAAAACACAAAACAGAACACCATGAGAGATTACTGGAGAACAAAAGACTCTCCGCCTTTAAAAAATGCTTTCAGGTTGTTTTTCTTTTACTCTGGGGCTGCCGGCTCCCCAGTAAACACTCCTTCAATTCAGTTTCAATCAGCGGTGTGTTGCATCAGCGCTTACCAGGTGACCAGGTGACCCCATCGGCCGATCGCAGGTTATGCATGAGATAGCGCGTGTTTAACCTGTAGAGGGAGTCCTCTAGAATGCTAACCGACCAAAGTGGTGCGGGGGGGGGGTGTCGGTTCTCCTCTAAGCAGACGACGGGTACATACCTTCCCACCTTCACCGCGGTGCTGAGCCACCGCCGACACCTTCTCCAGCAAGGCCCGGAGTCGCGTCTGGGTGGCGTGGGAAATGTAGTTCACCACCTCCCCCGGCACCTCTGTCACACCCAACTTCTTGGCTGAGGACAGAGACACGCGCACGGTGAAGACCAGTTACCACGGTAGGGGGTTCCATAGGTTTCTCTTTTGTGTGGCTTGTGGGAATATTAAAACACTTAGACAAACATGCATGCAATAATCCATCCTTGTTCCAAGCATAATTCTATATTCAAAAAAATACTACTAAATACTACTTAAATGTGGATATTTAAAAACTCTTCCTTTCCCCGTCACTCATCTTGTTCATCACTGAGGTAGTGGGTGCCTTTTTGTGATTAGTGGTTGGGCCATCAATTAAACTAACATTTAAGACAGGATTTAAGCTGGAAGTGTATGTGCCATAAATATTAGCATACCATAGTTTTTCTATTAGATTTTATTTTGTACATAGATGTAGATGTATACAGTATATACATGTTTTGCATATTTTTCATCTTCTCCTGTCTGATTTGCACTGCTCTGTTAACTTGTTTTGCTGTAAAACCTCAATTACGCTCCTGGGTGCAAGAAAATGTTAAAGTCTCATGGTGGCGGCATTACACAGAACCAGCACCTGTGTCCAGAATGCGGCGATGCAGCAGGCCCGCGGGCAGAAAGGCCTCGTCCTTGCAGGAGCGGATCTTGGTGCCCACCAGCTCCGAGCTGGTTGCTAGGATACGAGCGTTCTCCTCATTGAGGTTGACGCCGGCCATGGACGCCACGTCGTTGATGTCGTCGTCATCTCTGAGCACAGAGGAGCATAAGAGTTAAAATCACTCATCTGACAACTGTTGCCAGATGTAAATGTTTACAACCAATACATGCAGTGATATATCTATATATATACACACACACACACACACACACACACACACACACACACACACACACACACACACACACACACACACACACACACACACACACACACACACACACTATATATATATAAACATACCACGTTTTTTTAAATTAACAAACATAATTTGTGTTAAAACATTAGAACATTTGTCGTTTTTCCTCAGATTATTTCATATTTGAATGACAATGACTACAGTTGTGCCGCTGGGTTAGATCTCTGTGTGAATCTAGGCTGAAATGCTGCCTGCATGCTGCCCGGTGTTCAGCATATCTCACGCATGTGCTCTATGTCATCTCCCGCTTTCCTGAGGGAGAGAGGGGGAGGGGCTCGAAGCGCCCCTGTGTGTGTTGGGAGAAAAAGCTGAATTCGCCTCTGCCTTTAAATCACGTGACACAGCGCAACAATGCCCCCTCATGACTCAGCTAAGTTACACATTTCCTAGGATACTACTGTTTCACGCCCCCAGCATAGGGGTTATTTTATACTAAATACTATATACTATATCCGGTTTGGCTGAAGGAGGCGAAAAATCCAATGCATGCGCTGGCTGCAATGTAACGACATTTACTCAAATCTAGATTAGACATTTAAATTTAAGAGAGGGTTGTTGTCGCGAGTTCTGTGAGTGTGTGGCATATTTTCATTGGCTTATCACTAGTCTGTGTAGGTGGGTTGTGGGGGGGGTCAAAAGTCACCAAACACTCGCCACTGATATATATATATACATACTGTATATATAACATAACACCAATCCATAAAAGATTTCAGAGATCACTATACATCCTGCAAGATAACCCTAATGGGTAGAGGCCGCTCTCTAGTGGTTGTTCTGTGCAACTACATCTCAATGAATGGTCTGACTTTACTCTAGCGGAAGATACCTAAAAAAAGCGTTCACCACTCACCGATATGACTGCGTTTGTTGCAGTTGAAGAGTGAATACTACGGCACATTCGGCAAAGCGGCACATTGAAAATATCCGGTGTTTTGCAGTCAAACGCGTCTTAAAAGTAATATTTTGGACTACTTTGGATTATAGCAAGCAACAAACGCAGTCATATCAGTGAGTGGTGAAAATTTTTTGAGATATCTTCCACTCGATGTTCGATGAATGGCGAAATAATAGGCAGGAGGTAGAGTACACATTTTCTGACTGAAAATGTGTAAAGATCCAATCAGAGATGAACTCACCTGAATGTCCCGCCCCCTGGGTCACTCAGCTTCTTCTGATTGGCTTGCACTGCCAAATGAACAGGACTTTTACCTGCTATTATAGAAGGTGCCCTCACAACTGCACCTAAACAACACATTGCATCAACAATCAGCAATTTCCAGTTGTTACTTTGCACCATACGATGTATTCTGCCATTACCTATCAGACTGCATGGATGTGTGTACCTGGGGTTCTGATGGTCTGGGTGATGACCATTGGCATGCGGGTCTGGACTGCCTGGAGTCCTGGTCTCCGGACACCCTATGAGGGCAGAGGATAAACAACACATGACCACATTAGAAAAAAAGAGGGTTACTTTGCCATGTCCTCTTTAACGGATACAACGAGACATTTACAAGCAAAATGATTTCATTTATTTGAATACAAAAAGTACACTAGGTTTTTAAGTGAACGCATAGAGCAACTCAGGAGCTCATATCAGTATGGTGTTTTCAAAACGGCAAATGCAGGGCTCTACGCTGCTTTTTCCCCTGCGAGCGCTGTGCTCTAAGTTTAAAGGGGCACAGTCAACAAAAGTAGGGGCATAACTAAATGAAATAGGCGCAGAGTCAAAACAGAGGGATTAATAAGAGTATATTTCACTCTTACAATAAAGAACAGTTATATTTGGCTGCTGCCATTTCTAGTTAAGTGATACATGAACAATAGATATAAACAAAAAGAGCATAACTCTCTATACCAGTGCCCATCATCGTTCCCAAACAGATGTTTTAACAGAAACTCAAATCGCAACCCTATCTGTGTTCCCGGAGCTTTTGTAGCTTGGTCTCCTGGACCCATTCTTGCAGCCAAGCAAAAGTATGCAACGGTAGGCCTACTGTAATGCTGTGAAGAAACCCGTTCCGGGTTTTCATTTAAGCCACTCCGGTTGGAAGTGTGCTCCAGTTCCAGGGTTTAACACGGACTGACACCTCCCAACTTCTAAACATATTTATGAACTACACCTCCCAACTTCTAAACATATTTATGAACTACACCTCCCAACTTCTAAACATATTTATGAACTACACCTCCCAACTTCTAAACATATTTATGAACTACACCTCCCTCTTCTATTGGAATGTGTGATATTGGCGGCTATTTCCTTGGTCAGTCGGCAAACCTATTGTGTGAAAGCCGGTAATGTGATCCATTTTATTTTTATTAAAAATACAAATTCCACTCGCACACGTGATCCTAAATGTAAATTCACGTTTGCACAAGGGGATTTTTACTCGCACATGCAAATGGTCGCACTGTCAAGCCCTGTTACTATTACTATTTAGCAGACACTTTTATTCAAAGCATCGTACAGGGAATCACGGCGATTGACGTACCAGGGTGGCGGTGTTTGTGAGCGGCGTGGGTGTCCTGATGGCGGCCGGGGCGGGGCTGACGGGGAGCCGGGCTCTGATGGTGGAGGTGGCGGCGGGGGAGACTTGCGTGGGGGCGTTGCCGGAGGCCATCAGAGACTGCTGGTTGTTGAGCAAAGACTGTCGCAGCGCGGGGAGGCTTTTCTGTGGATTAAATGCTGGGTTAATATATACATTGTGCTATATACACAGCACTGCTGCCACAGACACACAAAGTCCCTGGTCGTCCAAATCCGTCATTTGCTTCAATTTAGGTTTGATTTAGTGTTGTTGTGCATAGTGAGTGATCAGTGAACAAATGTTTGTAGGTTCACCTCTCGGTGAACCAATCAAATCAAACCATGATTAGCCAACTCACCTCTGTAGATTCTTAAGCAAATTTCCATTTCTTTCCATTTTCTATTCTACTCTTATAGTTTGATATGGAACAAATGCATTGAATCCAATAGCATTCAAGCCAGCATTCATTAGAAGGATTAGCATTGCATATGGGATAAACTGTGCTTTGTGAAACAAAATCACAAATCATAACACAAGTTTGCACAATGATTATTAAATTATGCAAGAATACAACTGCAATCCCTGTGTTGAAAAATATAAACGGAAAAAGTAACTTTACAAAGAGTTTGTATATTAAAAGTATGTCGTCGTGCGTAGCAGTGGTTGATCTCTTAGTACCTTGAGGAAGGGGATGAGGTAGGGCTGAGGTGAGGACTTGAGCTCAGCCTGCAGTCGGCTGGTGAACTCCTCGGGCTCAATCTTCGCATCCTGGGGAACAAAGAAGTTGTTCAACAGGAACAACCATACGGAAGGCACAAACTTCACAATAAAAGCCTCAGCCCGTTGAATACTAATGGTATGGCCTTACGAGTAGGTCCTGCACCAGGGCCTTCACATTCTTGGAGGTATCCGGGGAGGGGGAATTATGGGATGCCAGCTTGATCAGCGTCGCCAGGAAGTTCTTGCATTTCTTCACGTTTTCCTGCATCTCCTGTGTACAGCGAAACATGTACATCAGAGTTACATTTGTACATAGATAGATATAGATAAACCAGACCCTGAAACAGGATCTTACAGTTTTGGATAAAAAAGCGTGAGGGTACCAAATAGAGAAAGATACGCGTCGTTTATATAAAGGGGTAACTAAATAACATTTTGTACAGAACACTATGTGCATTATATGCAGTTCTACCCCCACAAGGCATGAGGGTACAAACCCTCTCCCTTCCATATCTCGTGAAAAACTCAAATTTGAAGATGTTACAATGTCTAACGCCTCCAAGGAAATTACTTTAAAACACTTGCAACATAGTTTTAAAGCAACACATATGGGCAGTGCCATGTTTTTTGCTGTACTTAATATGGAAAGTGAAACTGAAGACCATAACTGGTAGAGAGGATTACATTTCTAAAGCAAGTACTCAAAGTCATTCATGTGAACCATGGTCAATGCTCGTTGACAATACGATCAAGATAAACAATTTGGCTTCTGATTCTGTGTGCTTTGGTTAGGTTCACAATTTCCATTGAGGAGAAACGAGGGCCATGTCCATCCTTCATCCTACAAAATTACACTTCAAATACAATTGCAATTATAATGCACCATTCAAATCAAGCTCAAATACTTACAAATAACAAATTCATAAAAGGTAATGTTGTTCACATTGTCCTTTATGAAGAACTACATGGAATCCAAGGGTGTATTGGGTAGTGTCGGCGTTTTTAGTCGGAGGTGGGAAGTCAGGAGTGGGACACTCGGAAAGACTCAAAACACGGACAACCTCGTCGATAGCGACTGTTACGTTGCGATGTGATTATCTTTTGAATACAGCTAATAACTACATAATAACATATTTAAATGTTAAAAGGTTTAAATAACAAGAAACCTTGCCCGACTTTCCGACTAGGAACTCCCAAGTTGAGACTGTGTTTTATTGTATCTTTCCTACTCTGTGTCGTTAAATCCAGAGTTCCGACATATAATGGAATGCAGCATGAGTCTCGGTCGGTAGGCAGGTAGGCAGGTACATACTTGGGACACCACAGCTACGCGGGGGGCGACAGGGATAACGGTGGTCACCGGCGTCCCGCTAGTCATGGCGAGGCCGGGCTGGACGCCGACCGGCTTGGCCAGCACATGCCCCCCCGCGGTGATCACCGTCCCGGGTTTGGGGGGAGGGGTGCTCATCTTCCCCGAGACGCCGGCTCCAGCGGGCGCCACTGTGATGGCCTGGTGGAAGATGGGACAATAATATGATGACGTAAGGCTGGGCAATAATTCTATATTATCGTTTATCGTCTTTGATCAAATTGTCAGTGAGAAGGAAAAACAAATTTTAGTCCGATGCCATACTTTAAAATTCCCTGTTAGACTGTTCAGAAGGGTATTTTGAATTCATAAGCATATTGTGATATTTATCGATATGAGAGATGTTCCGATACCATTTTTCCTTCCCCATACAGATTCCGATACATGAACTTGTGGTATCGGCCGATACAGAGTACCGACCCGATACTAATGAGTTTTGTTTTTTTCTTTCATTAAAAAGCTGAGTATTAGCCCAGCCCATTTCCAAACTTTGTAAAATATGAATACAGTAAATGGATACATACAACATAACTAGACATGAATTGTATGCAATATAACGAATATAATAGTATTTTTTAGTATTTG
>OOFB01036436.1:0-10036 GCA_900323305.1 Trachyrincus murrayi
TTACTATGAAGGCCAGGGGCGATCCGCATGCATGCATAACATACATGCATGAGCTTCTGCACATAAAACCATGCTCTTGACATTTCTCTTATAATTAATTTATACTTTCCCCTCCTGATGCAAATGCACGCTCACACACACACACACACACACATAGCATACACACACGCCATGTAGCATAAACAACATGTAGCAGACACACCCTGTGGCATGATTGCACATTTAAAAACACAGAGGTTTGATTCCATGATGACGTCTAACACGATGAGCCTCGTGGGTCCGTGACACCAGGGCGATGAGGACCTGCTGACGGTGTCCATCGGCGAGATCTTCCTGGAGTTTGTCAACATGCTGCCAGCCTTCCAGACCTACTGCCTGCAGCAATCCACCTCCGTCAACATGCTCAACACGCTGGAGAAGGAGAAGGAGCTGCTCAGGTAGGCTAACCCTAAAGGAACCTTTAAAGTACCGACAGATATCTGGAAAACACTCAAATGTCCCGGTTTTCGACAAATGTCCCGGTGTTGTCCTGGTTTTGGATGTGACACGGTGAATTAGGAGGCGAAACAGGAGGTGGCCCGGCTTTAAGCACAAGTACCCCCCCGCCCCCTCCCGTCAATAACCACTAATAGAGTAAATATAGTCCAATTCCTTAGTAAATACCGCAAGCGGCGGCGACAAGCTGTCCGGTAAATCTAAGCGTCCCGGTTTGGGGTTTGAAAATCTGGTCACCCTACTTTAATGGGGACATGCACTCTTTCTACATGCTGTTGCAAGTTCCAGTCATATTGTTATATTACACAGTGCTTTTTTCATAATAATTGCTTGATGGTTTTCCAAATCGATATTAACGACCGGAGAGACGGTTCTAGATTACTTCAAGCATAAGCAAATCTTCAATGGCTCGCAGAATATGACAAATAGTTTGCAGTTTGCTCCATAACGGCTGGAAGTCTTAATTCATTCAATTTGAGTTAACGTGAAAATGATTGTAGGTTCACATTTCCTGCCAAATCTTTTCAACAGATAAGTAAGTTATTTAAGGGTAATTGTCTCTGAGAGGAATCGCATATTCATGAATAAAATTGGCCACAACTAAGCAGCATGTAGGCAACCTAAACGTAGCACAACCTACCTGAATAAAGTCCCTTTCAACAGTTGAAGCGGTTATTTTAACCAGATTTGTTTAGCTAGCTACCCTACTGTCAGCTAAACGGTTATGTTTTACACTCCTAATGAGGTGTATTTAAAAACAAAATATTCTATAACAACCTATGTGCACTGGATAGAGTGGTTTGAATGCTCCCAGTGCAAATAAAACAGTAGCTTTGGGATGATTTTTTAACACATATCGTGACCCCGCCACTAACTCATCGTGGATCTCCTGTATATCCCCCCTTCCTAGGATCTTCCTGGACGTGTCGCAGAACGACAACACAGCACTGCGACGCATGAACCTGCGCTCCTTCCTGATGGCGCCACTGCAGCGCGTCACCAAGTACCCGCTGCTGCTCAGCCGCATCAGCAAGGCGTCCGCCGAGTGTCACCCGGACCACGGGCGCCTGCGCGAGGCCAAGCTGCGCGTGGAGTCCCACCTGGAGCACATCAACATGAAGACCAAGCAGGAGGGCGCCGGCGTGGCCTGGTCCCTGCGCTCCTTCCGCCGCGACAGCCGCAAGAACCGCGAGGTGATCAACATCGAGATGCGCGAGGTGTCCATGAAGACGGTGGGCTGGCCGCGGGAGCGCACGCGCTTCGTCATGGAGGGCCCGCTGCAGCTGTCGCAGCCCGCCGACGGCCAGTGGGTGAAGAAGGGCAGCAAGACCCTTAAGTTCCAGAACGTCCAGAGCCTGCTGATGGTGAGGATGCAGCGGGTCGGAGAGGGCCTCACGCAGGGCACCGAGGAGCCGGAGGGGCCCCGGACAGGGGACCAGTGGCAGGTGGGCGGGGAGTGCATCCGAGACGGCGTTCTGGTTCTGATCAAGGACAAGAGCAGCGGGAAGTTTGCGGTGCTGCGGGAGCCCATCCGCCTGGGGAACTGCGTGGTGTCGACCGACCCTGAGTGCGAGGACACGTTCGAGGTTCTGGACATCAGACGCGAGTCCTTCGTGTTCAGGGCCTTGGACAAGTCGCGAACGCAGCAGTGGTTCCGTCAGATCAAAAGGTACGCCCGGGATTTGGGCCCATGGCGAAAAAGACGCAATGCCCTGCCCAATATTATGATCAACACCAATCAAATCCGCTCCTGACGATAAGAAAGACATCCCTTGGTCACCAGTTGCTATAAATACCCCTATGGCAGTACACTTACAGACAATATGGAAGCATTTCCCAAGGACTGCAGTCAAGTTTTTTTTTCCTCAGAATTTCTGTGAAAAAAAGGTAATTCTCAAAGTTTCATAACAGTCACATTGTGATAAAGAAATAGCACTTTCTAAATAACCTATATTGAGAAATACATGTGTCCTGCTGTTAGCAAATGACATGTGAAGACGCTCTGATTCTTTTAACTTGAGTGACCAAAAAAAGAGATCCAACAAAAAAAAAACAAGCAGACCTTTTAGTAGGGAGTGCTGCCACAGCCTTGATTGTAAAAGACTGTTTAGCTCTTCAAGATGGAGAGCTGTGTTTCTCAGTCCAATGGGTTTGTTTTCAGTCCATTGGGTTTGTTTTCAGTCCATTGGGTTTGTGTGTTGAAAGCATGAGCCAACATGACATGGCATAACAACGATTTCAAAGACCCACAAACAAGTAGCAAATGAACATCTGCTATTGTATTGGATGTACAGTGGGGTCACTGCCTTTTTCCATCACTCTGCCTCCCTCTGCTGTCAGGTGGTGGCATAGCAGCGTACACTGCCATGGTAGCAGTCAATCAGGGCCTTTCTAACAAGCTGATAACAGTGGGCGTACTTCCTCCTTGTATCACCGTGTTTAGGTACACAAGTCACTTCACAGCAATAATCTCCTGTATCAGACGAAGACAGTACTTAGATATGTGCGTACTTCATATTTCATTTCCTAACTCTGGCTTTCTCTGGTTCGATATTCTTAACGTATCTGCAAGGGAGTTTTATTGATGAGCTGCAATGGGTAAATTAAACTACATTGTTAAAACTGTTTTTTCATTATAATAGTTGGTTACGCTCTCAGTAACATAACATGAAGTCGTTCTTTGTCCTCTCTCTGTAGATGGTGAGCCAACGTAATAACATTGATCATAGTGATACTAAATGTTTTCTGTGGCAATTTCAGCCCATCTCTTCATAAGGTCCATGGGCTGACTCAACAGTTGATCAACGACTGTGTTTTTAAACAGGCGATGTGACTCGGTTATACGACCAAGAGATGAGCTTTGTGCCTTGGTATTTTATTACTTTACATTACTCACACAGTAATGTCTCTGAGAGCTGGAATACTTCTGTGTTACAAAATGGATGAGTTAAGAGATAAGCCATTATTTTCCATGGAAACCACCCAGACTAACTACTGATGCAGTATCTCATTATTAACCAGTCCCTCTTAATGTGTGCGTTTACCAATTATGAGGTTGTATTTGTAATGTTTTATTTATGAAGGTTCTCTTTTGTGTTTAATGCACTTTATATTTTTATTGTTTTATTCCAAGAAAATGGCAGAGGAATTGAGTATATGTATTATGTTTTATTTATTTCCTTTTCTATCTTTAAAAAAAGGCAACTAAAACAACTTCCATAGCTGATGGCAGTTGGTCATGGGAACGTTTTGTTACTCCACCAAAAAACAACGATAAACAAATCATGCTGTCATAACTGTCAAACATGTCTGTCACGGAGTAGCAATGCTAAAATGAGTAGCTAATCACTGTGATTGGAGATGGAGGTCGGGTGTAACTTCCCAGCCCAAAACTGCTCTTCTTTCAATGTCAAATCTATTGACTGCTCTCAGCTTTCACAACTTCAGACTACTACTGCTACTAACCATGAGAGGGCGCCATTTAGTAAACAACAGAATACTTGAGCTGCTGAGCTGTTTTTTGTCCATGCATTGGAACTACCCAATGTAATATTTCCCAATGTAATATATTGTGAATTCTATTAAAAATATTTTAAATGCAGACCCGCTTTTTGTTTGTTTGTTAGATTAACTGGCGAGCCATGTTCTGAGTTAAGTACTAGAAACAGCTCATACATTTTTCTACATTGATAATGAATTAACTCCAGAATTGTTTCTGGTTCCAGTCAGTTGGAACAATCAGTATGTCTTCTTTTATTGTGTGAAGTATACATTTGCATCGTGGAAAAACCCAGCGGTACCAGCGCCATAACTCAGTACAGAATTTGAGGTGTACTCCGATCCATGGATGTTTCAACCCTAACAGAACAGGAGGCAACAATACGATGAAACCAGCACTTTCGTTTTCTTTGTATCCTTCACAATTCTCACCACTCACAAAAATTTGTGGATTTGCAACATTATACGAATGATGTACACGTGTTAATTACGTGTTATTTCAAAAGCATTTGACACAAAATGGCATATACTGAGAATTTACAGGAATATTGTTTTTATAAATCAACTGGAATTATTTGTAATAGAATTAAATGTGCTGTGTTCAGAATTGTCCGCAGAATAAAACAATTCAACTACACTACAGCATAAACGCAAAGTAAATGTAAACACATCCAAACTGCAGATAGTAGAAAAACAATGTTGAACTTTCAAAGAACATATAACGTCATAACCAAATATCATCTCAATGACAGTGGCAATTTTCGTGGTTTCCCAAAAAAAAAATCACTTGCAAAATATATACACATGTATATATGTATAAAATGGCATAATAGCCATTTGCACCTGCAGGAGTGAGTGCTTTGTCTTGCTATTAGGCATGGGTAAAAACCTATAGGCTGCTTTATACGCTGTTTGATGCACCCATGCAGTTTCTTTGAGACTAAATGACAAATCACTTTAAGTAATTTGTCTCAATGTATGACCGTTTGTGTTTTCATATCACGTTCTTTGGCTTTATCCTTGATATGAATTTACTGTTTGTCCAATTAGAAAAGGAAGCCTCTGTGGTCCTGGGTAACCCGTTAGACGGTAGTCACATTTAGAGCACATCTAATGCTCAGGAGCACACCGGGCATCAGGACAAACTAAACAAATGTCAAACAACATTTTTTTTTCCCCCAGGTAGTTTTGAATTAAACCTTCAACATAGTGTCATCTTTTATCTTTCTGAAAAATGAATAACCGTTGCGAGAAACAAAAGGCAATGAAATACGGTAAGTGGCGCAAATAACGACCTTTAAAGAAAAACTACGAAATGGATGGAGCGTGGAGTCGTCCATTCTCCCTAGAGCACCCGTCACACATGCACTTGCATACATCTGCAACAAACAAACAAACAAAGAACCAAGTGTCGGGGTCAGACTATTTGTCGCCGGCCGTCTCAGGCTCCTTGGACAGGCCGCGGATGGACAGGTCGTACACCACCTCCTCAATCTTCTTCACGTCGTACTTGAGGCCATCGTAGCGCTTGCGCAGTGGGTCGTTCTTCAGGTTGAGCAGGCGGAAGCCCGAGTCCAGCTCGTTGATGAAGTTGGAGATGCGTAGGGGCCGGCTGTAGTCGCCCGCCGTCACACTGTTGACCGCCAGCCGCGACTGGACGGAAACACGGTCGGAGGGACAGAAAGGGTCGGAAGATGTGGGAGTGGCAATAATAACACGACACTGCATTAAAAAACGCTGGAAGTCCGACTCGGGTCAAAAACAATAGCAATCGTATACTTCTATGAGTCTTCAGTTGCTTCGAGTCCAAAAAGTACAATGTTTTATTTTACACAACTGCTCCGAAATACATCACACACGTCAGGAGTACCGAGGGGTTTGTCACCTCTTGCATGATGAAACCATTCATTTCTCAAAATAATCCGCCAGTGTTTATATAAAGGCTCCGCCATGTTCAGAAACGACGCGTCACATTTTTTCCCATTGAGGGATTTCTAAAAGTACAAAAAGAAACAGAACAGCTTTGCGAGGGACCTACCAGTTCGCTGGCCATGATGAGTACCCCTGCTAGGTAGTCCTCCACACCCAGGTGGAAGCCCTCCTCCCGGACCACCTCGACTGCAACATAGCGAGGAACACATCTGTCAGACCTACTCAACTGTCGGGAGAAACTATTAAAGGCTAAGTAACTAAGCCCCCCATTTTAGCAGGAGAACTTTCCCCTGCGAGTGTCAAAATGCAATCTGAGCAGCCGTGGCAGGTTTAAGAATTCTGTTAAAGTTCTGGGTTCCATAGGAGCACGTGCGAGGGCCGTTGTCCAACGTTGTCAAAACCCACGTCACACTCGTTTAAGCAAAGCGTGTAACCAATAAAAAAACTACCACTCTTGGAAGCCGGAAGTAGCAGAGAATTTCCCCCATTTCACAACTTTATATGTTTTAGACAAAAATAACAGAGATGTTCCCCAACACTTTGTGAGACCCAGACAAAACTGTTTTGAATTTAACTTTATTTACCCAAAAAATATATTAAAATATCTTTAAACACTTACTGCCAATGATTTTGGCCACCTCTTCCCGGGTGACCAGAGCCTCACTCTCCAGGTAGCCCACGAAGGCTGCCAAGAAGGCCAGCCGCTGCAGGACGAAGCGCCAGTGTTCTTGGAACCTGCATGGGCACGAGTATTGGAGTATTAGTGTCGGTTTGTTGTATTAGTGCATCATTGCACAATGCATGTAGTGTTGATCACAAAAGCTGTCCAGGGGAACTCATCCAGCAGCAGCAGCATCCCAAATGGGCGTGCAAAGCAGCTAGATATATATATATAGGGTGATGGTAGCCTAGTGGGTAAGGAACAGTGCTTCCAGACGGAGCACCGGAGAGTCATGGGTTCGATCCCCGGGTCTGCCACCATTGTACCCCTGAGCAAGGTACTTAACCCTGAGTTGCTCCAGGGGGAATGTCCCTGAAATAGTTAAGTACTTGTAAGTCGCTTTAGATAAAAGCGTCGGCTAAATGCCCTAAATGTAAATATACACAGGGTTTAAAGAGATAGCACGGCTACAACCCACCTATAATACTGCTCTGCGGGAAATTTGGTTTTGAGGTCGGCCATGTGTGTCCTGACGGTACAGAACATTTCCCTGGCCTTTGCACATTTGTTTGGAACTGAAAGAATGGAAAATTATTGAAACAACAACAACAACAAAGCTGGTACACAGCAAACGACCCACGAGTCTCTGGTGGCTGCAGGTAAGATAGCGTGATGGTGACAGTGGTCACCTCACGGGACAATAGAGCGGTTCTTACTTTCTTTGAAGCCGGTTGGCTGGTGGACGCTTTGTAGTAAGGTCAGAATTTCCCTGGCAGCCTGCTCCAAGAGCTGCACTACTTTACGTATATCCTACAGGATCCGTGGACACAATTAACGAAAACGTTTTCACAATAATTGCTGCTTTAGTTCATAGCCATAGCTATTACCGTACACATTCGGCTATCGCCACAAACATAAGATATTTGTTTTCCAAATGCAGTACATTCAAATGCTGTTAAATGAAACGGCGTGTTTTGCTCAACGCCAATATAACGTCGACTCCGTTTTACCAAGAGATGGGAAACTGATTAGCAATCTGGCTAATTGCTAGCAAACGTTGTATAGCATTCTAGTCGTCTGTTAATTCTCACCTCTCGTATGTCCTGATCTGCGCTCAGGAAACCTTGGATATCAGCAAACATCTCGGTGACAGACATGATGAAGTGCAGACTGTAGCTATACACCGTACATAAACACTAGCAGTCGCGGTGCGCACGAGTCCTCCTCCTGGCGTCGCACGGAGTTGACGTCATGAGCATCCTCAATTGTTCGGAGCGGGCTTTGTGTTTGTCAAATCTAAAAATAAAAATAAAATTTAAATTTGACACAATCTTACTGTACGACAAGTAATATATAATAATAAATAATTGATAATAATTCACACAATAACAATAGGTACCTATTTAAATATACCTAATTAAAACTGCTCGCAGCTTCAATAGGTAGTCACCGTGTGCACCGACGAACCCAGTGATCGCCCTTTTCCGGCGATTCGTGGGACACGTCACTTGGGGCGATAAGATGCGATTAGAAGTGTCCCCAAGCGATTTGGAGTGAATCCGAGTCATGGTTTGATTTTACCGCGTTTATGTGTGATTTTGCCACCTTGTGGGCCAAGTGGTGCATATTGCTTAGCTGAGCACGCACTGTAATTGACCCTGTGACGTATTTTTTTTTTAGCTATCTACACCACAATGTGCACACTTGTTAAGGGGTATGTCTTCTACGTGCATACCAAGTGTCAAGGCCCTGGCACCTTCTGAAGCGGAGTTGTGAATGATAGAATAATGTTCGCTCATGTAAATAATTTCATTTCTGCATAACTCGGAAATTATTATTATTTTTATACATCTTTATCTAACTTTTAATCAGACACGCCCATAGAGCATCTGTACCAATTTGTTGGTCATTTGGCCCAGTGGTTATTTAGAAGACGAATTTTCAGACGGACCTTATGGGTCCAAGAGGCAAAACTGTTCAGCATGTCAAATGATGCCTATATCCAAAGTTTCATACATTTTCCTCCATCGGGGCGGCGGGGCTGATTTTAGTTTTACTTTAACCGCGAATTATAGCGCCCCCTGTATGCTAAGTGGTACACTACTTTCTGCAGACCTGCTTATCGGGGATACAAATATGTGTGACAAATTTGAAAACTTTTTACCAGTCACAGGCTGAGATATAGATTTTACTAATCAAAAATAATAACACATATCCACCACAAAAACAATAGGTATCCGCAGACACTCTGTGAATAGCTAATAAGTAGGCCTATGAAAAAGGACCAGACTCCGGCTTTGCCATTCACACACAACCGGAGGGCGACTCCGATTGGCTTCCCCGGAGTGAAGCACCCCGTCGAGATAAGCAAGTAGTGATAGAAGCCTAAACTTTTTCATTATTCTCCCTTTTCCGTGAGCGAAACTGTATGAATGCATGTCAAATAACAAGAGAGGAACAAACGTTTGAGCTTCAATTACTATCTTTTTACTTTCGGTGTTAACAAATGGACTACGTCTTTCCAAAACTGACGAAGAACCCCACGGACAGCGAAGTTATTCATGCTGACGGGGACAAACCATTCGTCCGTGGGGTAAACAGTGTTGCATTTTGGATAAAAGAATGTTTACATTACATTGTAAACGTCCGCACATTGGCTTTTTTTCAGCTTCATTCTAAAATGTCAAATGTTTTAAAATCTCTTTTTTTAATCCCACAAATGTAGCCTAAGCCTAGAGACATGCCAATCTTATGTGATAAAACGGCCCCCTATAACTGATGGTGCAGGCCTGCCATGTGTACCATGTCTGAGTGTTTACATTGTGTGGATGAATAAGGGGTTCTGCTGCCTCCTGTTTACATCAAACATGGATCACATAGCTAACCTCTGTGAGTTGCTTATTAATAGAAAAATAAATATATACATTTCTGTCTCTAGGCTTTGCTTACAATTCCTAATAGTGTGAGCAGTTAGTTAAAAGCGTAAAGGGAGAGAGCAGAAAAGAACAGAAGAGAGCAAGATTTTGAAAATAAGCAACCCAAAGAAATGTCCCCTCCCTCTCTGTGCCCTCCCTCCCTACATTTCTTTGCCATTGAGAAGTGTTGCATTCACACACCTGTGATGGACAGGCAAGATGGATTCCCCAAACCAATCAGGAAGAAATGTCTTGACGTGAGAAATGAGCAGTCAACCCAGAACAGATATTCAACCAGAGCCGTTCACTAACTAAGAGCGGATGGCTGTGGCATTTCTAACAAATGGCACTCAAATTATAGCTCTTAAATATAAAGGTTGGATTCCTATGGCCTGCAGGCATTTGCCATTTCTCCATTCCATCTCTCTCTCTCTCTCTCTCTCTCTCTCTCTCTCTCTCTCTCTCTCTCTCTCTCTCTCTCTCTCTCTCTCTCTTTTTTTTTTTTTTTTGTTTTATTTTTTTTTTTTTTTTTTTT
>OOFB01036437.1:0-12465 GCA_900323305.1 Trachyrincus murrayi
ATTCAGTGGATCCTTGTTCTTCACCAGCCAGTTACAGATGTTGTAGTCAACCGTGCCAGCGTAGTGAACCAGGGAGAAATGGGCCTCTGGTTTCCCCTTGATAGCCCTGGGCTTCTGGAAGTTGTTGGATTTCCCCAGGTGGTTGTCATACAGCTTGGCCTTGAACGTGGCATCACTGGCCTTGGGGAACATGCACTCCTCTTCAAGGATGGACATGATGCCCATGGGCTGAGGAGAGGAAAATACAGTATTTATTTAGGACTTAATGTATGCCTAAATATTACCAATATATGACTCTCTCTTTGCGGATAACTTTCTTCACCAATAAATCACCTTTTCAATCAGATCAATGCAGGCCTGCAAGTCCATGCCGAAGTCAATGAAAGTCCATTCAATGCCCTCTTTCTTGTACTCCTCTTGCTCCAGCACAAACATGTGGTGGTTGAAGAACTGTTGCAGTTTCTCATTGGTGAAGTTGATGCAGAGCTGCTCGAAGGTGTTGTACTGTAATCATGTCAACAGTGAGATCAGGACACATTTTTCATACAAGTGCATTCAGATGATTTTTTATTTTCTAAACTCACATCAAAGATCTCAAATCCAGCAATGTCCAGTACACCAATGAAGTACTGGCGAGGCTGCTTGGTCTCTAGCGACTGGTTGATTCTCACCACCATCCACGTGAACATCTTCTCATACACTGACTTGGACAGTGCACCGATGGCATAGTTCACCTAGGAAGGAAACTATGAAAGGTATTGAAGAAAACAAAGCTTGGATCAAACATTTTCCAAACATTCATAAGGTTCATACCTGTGCTACATTTTGTCCCTTGGTGACCCACTCATTTCCTACTTTGACTCTTGGGTGACACAAACCCTTGATAAGGTCAGCAGAGTTTAGGCCCATCAGATACGCAACTTTGTCAGCATCTGGAAAGGGGAATGTTTATTCACATGCTATGCAAAGATACCACTGAGGTTGTGTATTGTATACGTTTATCTTTTCTATAGTTCGCTGTGGGTGGGGGGGGTTAGGCCAGGTAGGTGCATTCTAGGAAAATAGAATGCACATAAAGAATAGAATGAAAATAAAATACCATGAAAATGACTGGTGAACCACCATGGAAAATGGTTTTCCATGATGGTTGGTAGTGCTACTGGTAGTGCTAAGTTATTAGACAAGATAACGATTATTCCAAAAGCACCTCTCACCCTCAGTGCCGTCAGCCTCTGCCTGCTCCTCTCGCTGCTTCTGCTTGAACTTCATGTTGCCGTGGTGCATGATGGCCCCCGTCAGTTTGTAAATGCTGTTCTTCTCCTCTTGAGTAAATCCCAGCACATCAAATGCGTCCTTTATCAGAAAATACATCGTTACCATTTTGTTTCAGACTGAGTTTGTCTCTGAATTGGAAAAAGAGGTGGGCCATACATCAGTTGCCATCAGTTCTTCAGAATCATTGATGGAGGCTACTGTCGTCTCTCCTTGGGAGATGAAGGCGTAGTCATAGGGGTTGTTGGTGATGAGCAGCATTTCTAAAATACAAGAACATCTTGTTCATTTGATATATAGTTACATTTGTGGCTAATCTGATAGTTGTATAGAGTGCAGACATCTTAATTTACCAAGCAGCTCAGGTTTCTGCTGAGACAGAATCTGGTAGAAGATGTGGTAATCTCTCTCAGCCCTGAGCTGGAAGGACACTCGAGACTTTTCCAGAAGGTCTGGCCAGGACACACATTATTATATATTTCTGTCTGTGAAAAACTACTGGAAAATGCATCAGCATTTTTTTCCAAAGAGCATTTGTTAAAGGAAATGGTTTTAGCTTTATCAAATATATGAACTCTTCTAAAATATTTGTTTGTTAACTCACATGTTTCAATATCAGCGGAGGCCAGCTTTCCCCGGTTGTCAAAATGGATTCTGATAAATTTACCCTAAGAAAACCCAGCACAATTAGATGGTCATTAGTACAATACATTCTTGATTTGTTTATTTCACTGTAATCAGATAAACACTTACAAATCTGGAGGAGTTGTCATTCCTGATGGTTTTAGCATTACCAAAGGCCTCGAGGGCTGGGTTTGCTTGAATGATTTGATCCTCCAAGGTACCCTGTTCAAATAATCCAATAGTTATATTAGTTAGGAGAAGTTGTAGAGTTAGAGTTGCAGTATGTAGAATAGTAATATATTTGTCAGTACTAAACCTTTTTCTCAGCTGCTGCGTCCTTCTTGGCACCTGGCGCAGCGGCGATGCTGGCAAAGTACTGGATCACACGCTTGGTGTTGACGGTCTTCCCAGCACCGGATTCTCCGCTAGACACACGACAGAAATAAATCATACCAGGGTCAATAATCTTTCTTGTTCCCACATGTCAGTATTCATTTCAGGGTATTCAGGGTAGTTTGCTCTTGACTCACGTGATAAGGATTGACTGATTCTCCCTGTCTGTGAGTTAAAAGACATGAAGACAATATATATATATACGAAAATATATATAGCATATAAAAATGAATTAACTATCAAAACAAGGCTCATCACGTAAGGATGGGTAAATAGGCTTCACCTGACAGCATGTACTGGTAGGCGTTGTCAGAGATGGAGAAGATATGAGGAGGAGCTTCACTCCTCTTCTTTCCTCTGTAGGCCAGCACCACCTCTTGGTTGTAGACCGGCAGCGCCTTGTAGGGGTTGACCGTCACACAGAACAGCCCAGAGTACGTCTGAGGGAACCGGAGATTGAAGAGGTGGATGAAGATGCAGCCTTTTCTAGTTTAAAAAATATAAAAGTATTTTTATTAAAACGACTCACGTAGATCATCCATGCTGCGTAGCGCTCTTTGAGGTTAAACAGCACGGCGGGCTCGTGGAGGAACGTGAACATCGCCATGTCTTCAATTTTATCAAACTTTGGCGGGTTCTGAGGGTGTACGTCACACTCCATCACCGTCACGGTCTGTAAGCGAGAAATTAAAAGAACATGGGTTCATAGGTCGACATCTCACTATCACTATGTTTATTGAGCACTTTTTGGTTTCACCTACCTTCCCAAATTCAGTTTCGGCAGTGACTTTCTCCCCGTCGCGGCTGGTGACGATAGCCTTGACATACTCAACCTCGGGGTCGGGTACAAAGCATTGCTTCTTCATGTCGAAGGGCCGAGTCTGGGCCTCCAGGCGCTCCCTGTCCGACTTTCTCAGAAAAGTACAGGCAACCCCAAACTCTGCCATTACGGCGTCACCCATCTTTCAGCCTGTTTGGAATGACTACACTCTTACCATATGTAGCCAAATGAATCACGTGTTTTAATAGCAAAAGGCAGTTTGTTGGGTTTGCTTTGTGAAGCCCCTTAATTCATTGCTACTTAGTCTACTAGCATTAGCTAACAGCACTTTGAAATACATGCTTATTGAATTTCTATGATGAGGCTGTCTATTCACATGTATCAATACAGTTAGAATGTGAGTTAGAATTCAACCTTTAAGTTAAAATGCAACCCTTTGTTTTGTTTGCACTCAAAAATATTTTTGGATTAAAACAAAGCATCACATGCATCACATTCAAATCAGAATTAAATAATGCCATGTTTTAAGAATGCCAGTCATCACCTGTTCAGATGAACTGCTAAAGAGATCAAGGTCTGTGCTGAAAATGTAGTCCAAAGAAAATAGCAATAATTAATTATTCAGTTCTAATCTATTTCTATCAACACACATTAGACTACAACAAATACATTTTTAAATGTGCACTATACTGTAACTGTAAGCAATCTCAAAGCAATTCCTAGTGGCATCTTTTTTCTTGTGTGCGAAAGGTAAGTTTCACTTACCCTATTTCCTGTCAGCGTCTGCTTGCGGAGTTGAATAATAGAGTCCATGGCCCGCAGGTCATCTCCCACTTAATAAAGGTTGGTGGTCAACCAAATATGGGCATGAACTTCGAAGAAAGATGGTGCACATTAAAAACGCCTTTTCCTATTTGGGCAGGAGAGGCCGTTGCTATTTGTTGCTCTCACCTTGTGATAAACACATGAGGACACTTGTTAGTGCAGTGTAACAAGCGAGGGGAGGGTCTGCTCTCACAGGCCACATGATATCAATATCCAGTGTTAATATTCTGATTTGATTTGCAATAAATAAAGTAAGCAACAGTCATAACATTCTGACAATGTGGTCATTCAAGGTACATATTATGTGCTTTAATGGATTGTGTAAATTGTGTAATTGACTAACTTAATTCACTAGGTGGGACTAGCTCATACTAGTTATTAAACAATTTGGTTTCTTTGTGAAAAGGGTAAGTGACATTGAACATTTTCTATACAGCTTTTTCTTTAATTAATCTTACAGTTCCAAGTAACTCTATTCAAAGTCCAAACTTTTAAGTTGACAGACCCAGAATCCACTAATAATTACAAACCAAAAAATTCCCTCTAGTATAAAATATTATATAATATATAACCAAAGGGCATGTGATGTGTAAAATGTACATTCTGGCGTGTCGTATGAGGACAATAGAAGGTTCCAGCTGTCGTTGTCTAATAAGGACCAAGGTCGGAGTGCCGTCAGTGATCCCTCTTACTGTTCTGCTGGCTTCCGTCTGCACCCTCTGTCTCGTCCTGTCGTCATGGCATTGTTTCCTTCCCCTTTGGCCTTGCAGACAAAGATAACCCTGTGAAATTCTTGCCTTGTTTTTTTCTCTGTCTCTTTGAGAAGGGCAGCTATATATGTGATGGATAAGAGGCAACAGGTGTAAGTGTCTTTAGCCCACGGCAGAGTAAGGTCCTCTACTGGGTCTGGGGCTTTTTTAATGTGGTCCATTTTATTTTTTATCAGCCGAGGAATGCTTTTTGTCAGTGATTAATGCTTCATGTGACTGGCAGAACATTTCTGAAGCCACATGTGGTCTTCACTCATCATAGGGTCCTTACTTACTCCAGGCTTCTTGGACAGGTCTGGCAAGGATGACAAAGTATGGAAAAAGATGCTCTTATTTGTCAGGCCATCACTATTTTAGTACTAAAAATGGTGTTTGGTTGATGTACATAAAGAAAAATTCTCACTAGAAGAATTCATGACAAGTCTCCATGAAATCGTCCTCATTATGAAAAGTGTAACATCAACATGATGGACATCTCCCTGAAGCTTCAGGAACCTGACACACACACACACACACACACACACACACACACACACACACACACACACACACACACACACCACAGCACCCCTCACCAGGGAGTCACATTGCAAGCGTCCATCGGAATTTGCTTTCACATTTGATCAGCTTCATTCCCAGCTGTCGATGCCCCCTGTGGACATCATAGTCTGGAGTTCTGTCCTCGTATGTTCCTCTCATGAACTCACTAAGATGACTCCGACCAATGCTGGACCAACCTCTTGGCAGTTGGCATCTCAGTTGATGGAAGCGACAGGTGGTGTCACCTGGGTATGCTGTGGCTGGTATGATAAAATCCATGAGAGTTCTAGGTGCTACCGTCAATGTTAGCAGAGTTGATTCAGAGAACAACGAGGAGCTTAAACGTAATCATTATGGGATCAGAACGACAAGTGGCTTGAATAGAATGTTTTTTGTTTCCTTGGTTAATGCTTGAATCTAAATCTAAGCTTGTAACTTTAAACTATGCCAATATTTGTGTGGTCTTCCTCAGCAGGTATCCAAGAGGACAAGACCAAGAAGAGCTGACAGCGCCCGGGGAGACTTGGGCTTATATTCCCATCGTTTCCACAGGTTGGTGGCACTAAAATATCACAGAAGTGTCTGCTCATCTGCAGCTAAATGATAGTAAGTAGGCAGACATTTTAAAGTGATAAATTAATTAACAACACTAAATTTCAGCTTTCTACGTGTAACTTTTAAATGGTTTGATTGCGGTACTTGCGTTTGTGCAGTTTTGCCTTCACTTTTGTTTGACTCTCAAGTGAAAATGTGTTGTATCGTGATTGGTATTTTTTGTCAAAACAAAAATGTTGGAATGAATGTAATCTACTATTTTGCCTTGTTGTAATGTGTTATTAGTAGGGATGCACGATAATATCGGCCCGATAATTTTATCTGCAGATAAAAGCATACTAAGTTAATTATCGGCATCTGCAGATATGAACAAATTCTGCCGATATGCCTGGCCGATAAGGTGACGTGTTAACTATGCGCATGCGACGACGCCAAATGATTATTATGAGCGCCAACAAGCTTCAGCATGTCAGCTGTATGGAAGTATTTTGAAGTATCTGAAACCAACAACAAAATTGCTGTTTGCAATGCTTGCAAAGCACCAGTGATGCGAGGAGGGGCAAAACGACACTCCTTTAACACGACAAATTTAATTATGCATCTTAAGAGCCATCATCCCGAACACCACGAAGAGTTTCTGAAAAGTAAGCAAGAAAAAACCCCGCCAGCGAAAACCTGTCAGCAGCCTCTACTTCAGTCATTTGACAAAGCTACGAAATATAGTAGCGACCACCCAAAGGTGAAAGCCCTTAACAACAAAATCATGGAGTTCATTGCTCTTGATAACCAGCCTTTCAGCGTGTTTCAAATGTGTTTTTCTGTATGCCAAGAATATTATCAGGATTGTCTCAGGGAAGCATCATACTTGTGTTCAAGTAGGATGAAATTTACATTTTATTTTGAAAAAATAAAATGTGGCATATTTCAAATTATTTCCTTATTTCTCATGAGTGAATGTGTACATTTGTAAAATGATACAGGGTAGAATCAAAGGAAATGTTTTAAGTCTGAATCTACGACAACATCCCTAGTTATTAGCCTTAAGACATGCAATGAAACTTTATCTATTAAATCACATCATACTTACAAGCTAACTTTTTTATATTCCTCTATAACTAGATTTCTTTTTATTCTATATGTAAAATTTGTGTTGGTATTTTGTTTTAAATGGCATAGTAGATGATACAAATTTGGAAAAAATACAATGAAAGAAGTACACAGTACAGTATATGTTCCTTTAGCCTTATTCTTAACCCCTTCATTGAAGTCTTGAAGGCAAAAACTTGCTGTGGATGCCGAAGAGCTTCATCAAACACAATAAGCTGACATCTTGAAGTTAAAGGTGCTGTTGATACAATTTTTATGTAGACCAATCATTAAAAAAAAATAGTACATCCACAGAGCTTTTAGAAAGTTGCTGAATAAAAGTATCGCTTTTTCAATATTATGATAGTGAATTAATCATTTTCAAATTTCAGTTTATCTCTTTGTAAGATGTCTGACGTTTGGTTCACGCTTCTAACAAGGCTTGTGAGCCTTGTTAGTATAACCACGTTGGTATCACGTGATATCTCTGTGTAGTCAGCAATCAAGAGTCTTAGTAGTTGCCAGTTTCACGGTAAGCGCCCGGCTTCACTCTGGTACCAATCCCAAGTGCTCAGTGACAAAAGTAGGAGCAAGACCAGGGTGAACATTGGTTCAGCTTTTGCTCTACCACGAAAGATGAATCACTTGACTTGACTGTCTGTCTGAGTTGTGTCATGTCTTGGTCTCACTCGACCAAGAAATATGCAGGTTGTGCAACGAACTGGCAGCCAGTGGAATGGAATGGAAGGGGGGGGGGTGTGCTATGTTATCAATAGCACCGTTAATATAATTTTATATACATTTATATTAAAACGTTATAAAGTTTGTAAGAAGTTAAGACGTTTATTTAAATATATGCACAAGGATGATTGTGTAGTTAAGTACCCTCCCACACTCTCTGGTATAAGCACTTTCTGTTCCCCTACTTAAGTCCTATTTCTTTCTCACTCTTCCAGCCTCATGTCTACATATTTAAAAACCCATTTGTGTCGTTTTTTCTGCTTTTAAAACATACAGGTCTTCCCATTTAAAAGTTAACATTGCTTCACAGTATCATTATGGCATATTACCAAAAGGTGGCAGGACTGATCCACTAGGTTGTCATAACTCTGCAATGTAACTAGCATCATGCCCAAGGCTAGGTCTTCAAAACAAATGGACTAAACAGTTTCTCTGTGTTCCCCCCATCATGTTCTGATTGAGTTCAGCTGCATGAAATAACGACTGGCCACATTATTATATTTGAATGCACTTTTGCTTTATTCTACAGAAACACATTGGAGACCATGGGGTCACCAGGTCCAGAGGGTCCATGGTGGACGTCCGGTACTCTCACTCCTCATCCAGCCCCCTCTGGTGGTAAGAGAGTAGACATTAAGATAGGTCAGTGGGAGAACCCTGATTTATACCAATAGAGAGAGAGAGTGAAAGCAATTCAATGTAAATTAATGTTGAGGTTAATTTCTGCCGTACTAATTAACAATGACGAGTTAACATTACTGCGCTGCATGTTTGAGTAAACGCATCAATTCAATTATATATGCAAATTGCCTATACCTAATAGGCATTAGTAATTTGATTTATTAATTATTCAGAATTGACTTAGAATTTAGAAGATACTGTGTGTGAACTTAAGGACAACCACAACATGTCAGTGCTAAGATAAAGGCCACTCAATCAAATTCTACAACAAGAATGAAATTAATGCTCTGAAATCCAGATTCATTTTGGCTAACAAATATTCAATGCTGCTGGTGTCTGTTTGACAAACAATATTTTAATCCACTCCATAATTAACTATTAATACACATAACCCATTTTTTATTTTAAATAAAACACAATTTTAAAACGTCTGCCCTGATTTATTTCTGGTTTCCTTAATCACCTTTAAAAAGCTGCCCACAGTTTGAAAAGTTCTATGAACAATTCTGATATTATGGATTGTATAATAATGTGACTGTGAACATCACTGTCACTGTGCTAAAATGTTTCTCTACCAATCAAAAGTGCATTATTATTATGATGATGATGATGATGATTATTATTATTATTATTATTATGTGTAGGAGTATTATAATATTTTGTAATAGTAATAATTGTATTAATATTGTTGTTGCTGTTGTTATTATTATTTATTATGATTTTTATTATTATTATGTTATTATTTTTCATTTTTGTTATTATCATCATCTTTACATCTACCACTGACCTTGGAGCCCACGTCACGGCTCTTGACCCTCAGCTTGTTGACCTGAGTCTCAGCGATGTCCGCTCTCTCCTCAGCCTCGTCCAGCTCATGCTGCAGCTTACGGAACTTGCCCAGGTGGGTGTTGGCCTGCTCCTCCTGTGTCCACAGTGTTGAATAGAAGCACAGCCAACCAGGTTCATTACAAACCCTTCCAGACATGTTTATAGCTGGAGCCTGACTGTCGTAGTCTAGAATGATCCATGGCCTGCGATCATTGACTATATTGGATTCACTTTGAAATGGAGATGTAGAGGAATAGCAGAATTTCTCTGAAAAATATCGGGCACACAGAGGGTCTGGCATTCATTCATTCTATCTGCTACATACATACGCTGTAGGTAGTTGAAAAGACTTACAGCCTCCTCAGATGTCCTCTTGTAGGCTTTGACCTTCAGCTGCAGCTTGTCTACCAGGTCTTGGAGACGAGTGACGTTCTTGCGATCCTCCTCAGTCTGTGAAATGTTGACAAATGTATATGAATATATAATGCTTCTGTGCTCTACTTATATGCTATACTTCCACTCATAGGGTCACTTCCACTTGATCTTGAGTTAAGAAAGAGCAAACTCCTCCCCTACTGAAGGCTATTTGTATTTTTAAGGAGATTCACTTTTATGTATGTTTTGCTTTGCGTTTGTAATAATAAATGAATAAAACACCTGATATGTTAGTTCTTTGATTCGTCTCTCGTATTTGCGGATTCCCTTCACTGCTTCGCTGCTCTTCTTTTGCTCAGACTCCACCTCGTTCTCCAGCTCCCGTACCTGAGAATACCCAACAATTACCATTAAAACATCCATTACAAATACATTAATAGGCAAGGTATCGCTGTCTAGCTACAACAAATAACACCATAGCAGATGATAACTGCTTCAAATATACAGCCTACTGCTTCCATATAAAGTTTATATAAAGGAAGGGTTAAATACAGCCGTAAACCTTCCATGACTACTTAGGAGCAGTAGGCACTACTTAGGAGCAGTAGGCAGGAGTGATGCAGGTGTTACTGCCAGGAGTATTAACCTTGCATACATGTATTTTGGTGTGGGAGGAAACTGAAGCACCTGAAGATCATGCAACTTGGAAATGCAACAGAAAGTTCCCAGTGGGGTTGAAATTCAGGATCTACGCGTGTGAGTGCGTGGCTATACAGTACTCACCCTGGCCTCCAGTTTCTGGACCTGCTTCTTGCCCCCCTTCATGGCGATCTGCTCAGCCTCATCCAGGCGGTGCTGCAGGTCCTTGATGGTCTGCTCCATGTTCTTCTTCATGCGCTCCAGGTGAGCGCTGGTGTCCTGCTCCTTCTTCAGCTCCTCTGCCATCATGGCAGCATCAGTAATGGCCTTCTTAGCCTTTTCCTCAGCATTCCTGCACTCCTGCACAGCCTCCTCCACCTCTGACTGAAGCTGGGACGTATCGGCCTCCAGCTTCTTCTTCTGGTTTATCAGGCTGGTGTTCTGAATATTTAGAAAAGATGAGAGTAAATGAGAGCTGCAAACTGTATTGTAACTAGTTAATGTCAGTCTCAAAGTTCAACATTAATTGTTGAGCATCAAAATAAATGAATGTATAATGAATGTATCTTACTTGTGAGTGCAGTAACTGCACTCTCTCACTGACATCCAGCAGCTCTTGCTCAGCAAGTTTGCGACCTCGTTCAGTTTGCTCAAGAGCGCACCTCAGCTCCTCCAGTTCAGCCTGCATAAGGTTGTTACGCCTCTCAACAATGGCAATGTTCTCCTTAAGATCATCATTGGCCCGAAGAGACTCGTCCAGCTGGATTTGAGAATCTTTGAGATGAGCATGGACAGACTTGAGCTGCTTCTGGGCTTCAGACGCCTGCCGGTTGGCCTGGCTCAGCTGGATCTCCATCTCGTTGAGGTCTCCCTCCATCTTCTTCTTCAAGCGGAGGGCCTCATTCCTGCTGCGGCACTCTGCTTCCAGAGAGCTCTGCAGGGTGTCAATGTTCCTCTGCAGGTTCCTCTTGGACTGCTCCATCTCCTCATCCTTCTCAGCCAACTTCCTTTCAATTTCAGCTTTAACTTGATTGAACTCAAGCTGGGCTCTCAGAATCTTGCCCTCTTCATGCTCCAAGGAGGCCTAATAAAAGTATTTCGTGTAATTACACAACACGTACGCTGAAAGTATATAACAATACACAGTATTGTGTATATATGTATATATTTTAAAAGCATGCCCATACCTCAGCTTCCTCCAGAGCAGATTGAATCTCACTCTTCTCCTGTTCCAGCTGTTTCCTCAGTTTCTCCAGTTCATGAATGCTCTTTGATCCCTCACCCAGTTGCTCAGTAATGTCCGAAATTTCCTCTGTTTTTCATTTAATGAACAAACAACACCAAATTAATAACTACATTAGCATTGCAACTTGGCAATGCAAACCGTAACATCAAAATTTATATAGAAATCCTACCCTGGAGGTTCTTGTTCTCTCTCTTCATGGTCTCCAGATGATCCAGAGATTCCTCGTAGGAGTTCTTCAGTTTGAAGAGCTCAGTGCTCAGACACCTGGCCTCCTTCTGGGAGCTCTCCAGTTCACACTGAGACTCCTCATACTTCTGCTTCCACTCGGATAAGACCTACAAACGCATAGTGTAACATTTTTGATTGTCTCGCATTCCAGATGTTAAAGATCCCTAATCAGGTCACATTGCAAAGAAATATGAACTGAAACGCTAACTTCAATGGTGTTATTTTGACCATTCATTCAGATTCACCCCAATATGTTGTATGATTTTCTCTGTTACATGTATACTACGTATAGTCTTTTTCTGTGCAAGTACTGCCTTGCCTTATCAAAGTTTCTTTGCTTCTTGTCCAGAGCGGCAGCAGCAGCATTAGACCTCTCCACATCTACCATGAGATCTTCAATCTCATTCTGCAGTCTGTGTTTGGTCTTCTCCAGGGAGGAACATTTAGCATTGACTGCCTCCACAGCCTCCTCAGCATCCTGAAGACGCTGAGCCAGCTTCTTCCTTCAGAAACCAGACAATCAAATGATTGTTGATGATGATGTTTCCTTGCTGCTTTGGTTAATTATCGGTAGTGCTTTGGTTTAGTACAAATGGTTGCTCAGTCATCTAACAGACAAACTTTTTGTTCGTCTTACATTTTAAAAGCAGCATAACACAAACAAAAAGCTGATCTGCAGGACGAAATTAAATTTTTGTTTCTGGAAATGAGAGATTAGGTAAGCGTTGTTATTCTCCATCTTTCTTACTTGGCCTCCTCCAGTTCCTCGGTCCTCTGGATGGCATCAGTTTCATACTTGGTTCTCCACTGAGCCACCTCAGAGTTAGCCTTGGACATGCTGCGCTGGAGCTCAGCCTTGGCCTCCTGCTCCTCCTCATACT
>OOFB01036439.1:27957-47420 GCA_900323305.1 Trachyrincus murrayi
GAGTTGTATCGGCGGCTCCGTAAATTTACAACCAGCTGACGGGGGGTCTGTTCGCGATTTACTTTTCGTTGCATTCTTTGCAGAAAGCCCGGCTTTCGCCGCAGATTCACAACTATTAATTCAACGTGTAAATAAAGTTGTCGTGGGGATGACGGTACGCTGAATGTGATCGGACCAAAGCAGAGTACACGTCCTGTTACAGACAGTGGAGCAGTCGGACATGCGGAGCGCTGCTTGCAGTGGAGGAGCCGGAGATTTACATTTACATACGGAGAATTTTGACGCGTTGCGTCGCGGCGATGTCTCGCAGATAATACATGAAAAGTATAATTTGCTCAGAGTCCGGAGACAGGTCCGAATCCGGACCGGAGTCCGGGGTTTGAGGACCCCTGGGCTAGAACTATGCGTGCAGGAGAGAGAGCGAGAGCGAGAGCGAGAGAGCGCATTGACTCGCGGCTAGCGCAAGATCCATAACAAGTGTTGCATAATGATTGTAGCGGCAACAAGAAAATATTCTGTTATCGGGGCACGTCAGTACGGTTATCGTGGCCAATCAATATCGTGCTGCACGATAATATCGTCATATCGCCCAAGCCTAGTACAGGGTATTAATAACTAGGGAACAATGTATTAGTAACTTGGGACCAATGTATAGTAACTAGGGTATAGGGTATTAATAACTAAGGAACATGGTATTAATAAGTAAGGAACAAGGTATGATGAACAGGGTTTGATTTTGACGACACACGGTAATAACAAGAGGTGAATGTCAGGTGAACCCACCTAGGTTCACCACGTTCTTGGCCCAGAAGGTGGGGTCGCAGAAGAAGCGTACCGATCCGTTAGCCTGTGGTACCGGCTCCAACCTCGCCTTGAGGACCTGCCGTAGTTGAAACAGAATCTACACACGCGCATGCACACGCACACACACACACAGTCAGCTACTCTAAGAGATGACGGTGGACGTGACAGAGAAGCCTGTGGGTATGGCTTGTGTTTCAAATCAGAGCGTTGTATTGTGCGCGTCCGTTCATGTCAGCATCTGCATTCAATTTGACAGAAAATATAGGCTTCTATTAGCCTAATATAATATACTATAATATAGGCTAATATATAATACACCTTAATTAATACATCTATGAAATCAAACAGTGGCCAGTCTCTGTGGAGATCCGATCATGACAAAACCCCCATCTATAAAGAGAATGTAGAAGCGTTTGACTGATGCGGCACCATTCAGTTTAACAGAACAGCGAAAACGCACTACAGAGTAGGCCTACCGACAGAGAGAATAGTTTTCACCAGCACGAGTGGGTGTGTGCCTAATCCCTGCCTGTTGTGATTTGTGTTTTTTTGTGTATGCTAATGTCCTTAAAGCACTCAAAGTCTGCAATAAAGACATCTAAAGCGGAGAGCGAAAGGCAGACTCAGCGGTCCCAAGTCACCGCGGGCCTAGCAGTGTTAACTGCTGGAACCTGACCGAGGATCGCCTATCTTTTTGGTTCGGTTAGCGTTCACATAGACTTTGTCAAGCAAACCAAACAATGTAAACACATGTCACGTTGTTGAACGGGCTCGTCTATTGGACAGAAAATCAGAGGGAAACTCTCCCTTGTTGCGGACAATAATAATGCAACAACAACTTAAAAATAATAGAAGAAAGTGAACAGTATGAGCGCCTGATGAGACGTTGTTGAGTGTGTGATTGCACCACCTGATTGCACCACGTCTGACAACGACTCATTTATATCTAGGAAAAGTTTTATATTGGCTATTATTTCCAGTTTGCAGCAAAAGTGTACATTCAACCAACAATGCATTGTTTTTTGGTTCGCTTCCTATAGTTGGGTCGAATCACGTTCACATCTAAAGCGAACCGAACTAGAGTTTACTTGGAAGCGGTAAGTAAGCTTTCACATATTAAGGAATTTGCTGTGGTGTATTGCTGCAGAAATCCTAAATGATGTCAACAACAGTGCACACGATACAATATAAAAATGAAGAAAAAATATTGACAATATAATAAAATCTAAAATGTATGTTTTACATACCAGTCTCTTGCTGTAGAGCAGAGCGGTGCTGCTTCCCGTGTTGATGGCCCAGTGGCAGAACTTGAGCACGTGGTGGATCTGCTGGGCCAGCTGGGCTGTGTCCTTGTGCTGCGTGACCAGCCGCCGGTTCCGCTCCTTGGTCACACCCTGGACCACACGATGGGACAGAGGAAGGTTTAGTGATGGCATGGCAACACGGCGTCCAGTCACACACACACACACACACGTCATCAACACACACCATCATCAACATAGCCACATGTGTCCACACACACACCACCATCAGCATACCCACGTGTCCACGCACACACCATCATCAACATACCCACACGTGTCCACGCACGCACAGGCAGGCACGCACGCACACACACCTCTCAAAGGGCCAAATTATTTGAACTTTGACCTTGCCTTAGCTGCTTGACCTTCCTAACAATTATGTGGATGATCTTTACAACATGCCCTAACAGATTGACAGATAATGGTTCAGACAATTACCAGGGATCCTATTGTGCTCTACAGTCAGCACTGCAGTTATAAAAATATTTTGGAAGCATTTCTTGTGTAGGGACACTTTGCCATAGCACTTAAAGCGGAACCGTCACACTCGCTGTTTTCTAATGGAAGAGAGTACTTTCTGGAAAATAATCTCAGAAAAGATGGACCAATGACATTATCGGCCCGGGATTTGCATTCTCTATTGATCCAATTTGGATAAATAATGGTCCAACTTCCCTGCACATTTTCAGCGGAAAAGGAGTTTATGTTGCAGACCACGATTTTTTCACAACATGCGTATGAAGCGCTTTTATTAGAACACGTTCACAATAGCCCCTTTTACACAGAGATCACGCAATATTGCCGGCTTTGCTTTTTAAAGCAAATAATAATATTGCCGCCCCGTATGTGCTTTTACACATACATAGCATGCCCGTATTCCGGAATCAGAGGCGTGACGTGTAACACAACAGCGTCAGTGTCTAGTGTGATAAGTCTTACATTTCAAAATGTGGCTACAACATTAAAATCACTGTTTAGAAGTGTATCCAGCTAGCTCAACAACAGTAGAAAAAACTGGCCAGTGGAGCTCCGGTGTGGGTGTAACGCACATAGATTCTATAAAATACAGGTTAAACGGTAGGTCGATATGTGTACATTGGTGGAAACTATCGAAGACTTTTTTGCGCACCTTGGTGCAAAAAAAAAGTGCTCATTGAGATTTGGACCATGTATTCGATTAAAGTTTTTTGGTATTTCTTGCATCCTTCGTTACAATGGCGGATTCGTGCGAGCAACGAGTTTGTGCGATCAGAAAAACGTTTGAGGAGAAATTGAAGCAATTGAAGAGACTGAATACATTTGCACACATAAGAAGTCATCAAAACGCCATGCCGGCTTACCCTTTTTACACAGACACCGATCCGGCTGTATTATTACCGCCGCTGCCGGCATTAAAGCGGAACACAAATTAACCTGCATTCTGTGTTTATTCCTTTTACACAGAAGGCGAGGCAGAATAAAGACGCAACATTGCAGCATCGTAAAGGCAGTGTAAAAGGGGCTAATGACACGCAATATTTACTCTTGTTCGTGTAATGCACTAGAATGCACAGAAAAAAAACAATCCATCAATGCTCATTACTAATGGCCAAATTATACTTCTGATTCAAACAGCTGTGGGTCTATATGCCAGTGCTTGCATATATGGTTCTGCATCGGTGATTCCGAGCATAGTCACTAATTCAGTCAGTGATTACATCAGTCATCTGGTGATCTTTAGAATGTGAAGATATGTCGTAAAAATGTACATATACGTGAACCTCCTGAACTCCTCAACATAGCGAGACGAAGCTCGCCGTCCATTGCCCTGACGTGTAGTTCTACTATTTTTGGAGAGGTGTGCGTAACCCAAAGGCCTCCATGGGCCACGCGGGTGACTTCGAGACCCGCAGTGTACCTAAGGCCATGAAAAGCCCTCGGTTTGACCGGAACAGTTTGGAGAGTGCAGGACCCCTACCTCGAGCTGTTGGAGCAGGGACTTGCCCTTCTTGTTGATCTCATTGATGAGTGTGAAGACTGCGATCTTGATCTCCTGTTCCACCTTCCGGTGAGTCTCACTCAGCTCTTTTAACCTGCCCAGCAACGACACCATCGCACGCTCCCGTTAGGAGTGGAAAACCACCATTTAAATGTTAGGAAATAAAATGTCATACTTTTTTCTTCTTTTAATGGTGTAGTGAAAGATATTGTTAGTGAAATGGAATGAGATAGGTCAGGGCGGGGGGGGAGGGATGGCTAAAATGCTTGGGTTTGGGCTACTATTCTTGTACTGTTGATGGGCTGTGTATTGGAGGCAAACACCTTGACAAAAGACGTTTGTTCGTTGTTTGGAATAATAACAGGTTTTCAAAACTAGACCATCATGACAAAAGAAAAGTACAATGAGGTTTAGAGAACCATTTACAGAAGGCATCTCCTTATCTGGCCATCATTCACCAAAGCCAGAGGAATGCGTTTCCTGTCATAAAACCGATGCTGTGACAAAGAACATAATCTACAATATAATATTAACACTGCATTCCCACCCAAGTGTGTGTATGTGTATATGTGTGCATGTACATGTGCACGTCCACACATGCAGGAATGCCGCCTAGACAGACAATATTGGCTGCATGCCTTTCTCAAGTGTTAATTGGATTGCAGCCTCATACGCGGCATTCCATTGTTCTTATTTGGCTGCAATATAGTTAATCCATCCCAAATTGTTTTTAATTTTTCAGAACAAAATAACCATGAAAAACTTGAATTATAAAGGATATAATTAAAGTGATATTTCATCTTTGTGGGCCCTGATCCGCTTATTGACAACGCCCTAGAAGAGGAACACGCGTTTCTCTCACCTGGTCTGCACCTGGGCGACCGAGAAGCCAACGTAGCCTCTCTTCTCCTGCAGCTTTGTCATGTGAGTCTCTATGATGCCCTTCTGGTTGAGGAACGCCTCCTCTAGAAACTGGTACCTGAAACAGGAAGAATACTGGTAAAACAGGAAGAACCAGAGCAAGGCAGTAAAAAATGTAAGATTCAAGAGCTATAATTTGAGTGTAATTTGTTGGAAATGCCATAGCCACAAATCAGCTATTAGTGAGTGAAATGCTCTGTGGGAATATCTGTTCTGAATGACTGCACGCCTGCCTCTGTGTGAGACATTTTTAGATTTTAGGCCGCTACTGGCTAATTTCTGACCAATCAGGGCATCTCTTCCCTGATTGGTTCGGGAATCCATCTTGCCTATCAATCACAGGTACATTTCTAAATGGCCGAGTAGGGAGGGAGAGTTTTTTTGGGTTGTTTATTTTCAAAATCTTGGTCTCTTCTCTCTTTACAATGCTCAAATCTTACCTACAACTTTTTTCATTAGCCATTTTACAATTAGTTTACAACAATTAAATTAAATGTAATCACTATATTGTCGAGTGGACGAAAAAAAAGCAAGGCCAAGCAAACAAACATTTGTAAAAAAAAAAAATCAATCAAGGCATATGAATGCTTCTATTGCCTCAAGTTTACACCGACCCACACACACCAGTAGTAATCAGTCTCTTGACATTGACAACCTTGCTATATGATGTTTTAAAAGCGGCCCAAATTAAAGAGACGTTATACATACAAATAAAAATCAAAGCTTTGTGTTATTAAGGAGCCGAAACTATTCTGTCCCAGTTAGTGTAAATGCATCGAGTTGGAGGATGCCTACAGGTAGGCTGCAGACATTGAGGATGGAACATAACACAACATAGGCAGCTACCTGTGTTCTTTGTGCTCCAGGAGCTGACAGTCCCTGCAGGTGAGCGTATCGCAGGTCTCGCAGAAGAGCTTCAGAGGTTCCTGCTTGTGGACTGGACAGAACACGGGCCTCTGTCCTGGCGAGGCCACGCCCTCTATGGAGACAAGCACAAGGGGGTGGTCGAGATATATACAACAAACAAGAGAAAGAGAACATAGAGATCATGGTAGATAGAGCGAGTCAGGGAGATTTCAAACAGTATGAAACATGAAGCAACCGAAGTGAAACCAATACCAAAAATAAAATAAAAGGCAAACCACCACAGCCCTGGTAACAGGGCAAGTACTCTGCTCATAAGTTTAAAGTTTTGGGGCACAGTCCACAAAAGTAGGGGCACAACTAAATAAAATAGGCGTAGACTCAAAATAGAGGGATTAAGAGTTTATTTCACTCTTACAATAAAGAATAGTTATATTTGGCTGTTGCCATTTCTATTTAAGTGATAAATGAACAATAGATGTAAACAAAAATAAAGCATAATTCTCTGTACCAGTGCCCATCATCATTCTCAAAATTTTTAAACAGAACCTCATATCAACCATATCTGTGGTCCAGGAGCTTTTGTAGCTTGGTCTTCTGGACCGTTTGCTGGGCATCCATTTTCCAGCCGAGCTTGAATTCTTAATGAGAGTCTGTGCACATTTGATTTTGCCTCAAAGCAAAAGGTATGCGATGGTACTGTACAGTAATTCTGTGTGCGATTAAGCCGCTGTTGGAAGTGTTGTAAGTGCGCTTCAGTGCTGGGGTTTAACACGGACGACACACATCGGAACGGGATAAATACATTGGCAGCTGCCGCTAATGTTCAAGTGTACAAGTATGTTATAAGCTTTACATCACGTCCTGACATTTCTGCTTAAAATATGAACCTGTGTTGGACGTTACAGGAACTTATTTTAAAAGGGGGAATCATAGCAATGTAAGAAGTGGAAAAATCACAGCGTTGATCTTTTGTTTCTCACCAGTTGCCAAGAAGCAGTGATATAATTTATTTAGTCTCTCCCGGTGAAATATAGTCCCTGGAGTTTGTGTTTTGTTTTTGGATGAGCCGGTGCATCGCCAGCTTCCAACTACTGGCACAACGCTAGCGTTGGGTACCCGGTCCCTACCGCTGCAATAGCCACATAGGGCTGCAGCGATGTGAACGGTCCAGTTTCAGAACGTTATCTTATTCTTGTGCAAGCAGTTTTGCCGCAAATCTTCGGTCGCGAACGCGGTAAATTGGGAGAAGCAGATTTATGAACTACACCTCCGAACTTCTATTGGAAGTTGATGTGTGGAGTATGATATTGGCGGCTATTTCCTTGGTCGGTCGGCAAACCTATCGTGCTATGTGTGAAAGCCAGTAACGTGATCAATTTTATTTTAATTCAAAAATTGAAAATTCTACTCGCTCCTAAATGTAAATAAATGCTCCCACAGGGGAATTTTTACTCGCATATGCGAGCGAAATGGTCGCACTGTCGAGCCCTGCTGGTAACCAGCAGAATGTAAAGAGGCACACTCTGGTATACTCTCGGATTCTGCAGCGCGGGGTTACCATGGCAACAGCCTTATCTGCACCACATCTATCTCACTCCATCACACTACCTCTACTCACTCTCTCTCTCTCTGAGAGAGCTCCTGTTTAAAACAAACGTGTACATTAGGACTGCACGATTATGACAAGAATGCTCATTGCGATAATTTTGCCCGATATTGTGATTGCGATTATTCATTGCAATTAACAGATTATCGATTCAATTCATATTCTGTTGCGCCTACTGTATATAGAAAACAATAGTAAAGGAATTGTTGAGTTGTAACGGTTTGTAATTTGATTTTAATGTAACAGGCGAACAAAATCAGATTAATTCATGTTTTTATCTCTTCTTTTTTTAATAAATAAATTTAATATTCGATTAGTATCCCTTGCATACATCCAAGCGCAAGCAAAAGCATCTGTGCCGGGATCAGTGAGAGTCTGGGGGTGGTGATGGGGAGAGATGCTGGTACCATCAGGACTGGACACCTGGCCACCATACCTGACGGCTACCAGCTTACTCACTGGGGGTGTAACGGTTCAGGTGAATTACGGTTCAGTTCCTTTCACGGTTTTTGATCACGTTTTTCAGTTTGGTTCGGTACTGTGTGTGTATATATATATATCATTTTTTTTACCTTTATAAACAGCATTTATACATGCCATCAAATGCTTCGCCCCTTGTCCGTATCGTAATATGAATATCTTTTTTTTTTTTTACAGAAACCGTTATTACTCACTACTAGCCGCCACCTCTACACCACAACATTGGGCTCATTACTCATTTTCTAACCGTTCTTCTGTTTTGCTTGTTATGTCTGCCCATTATAGCACCCATTGCACTCCTAACCATCCCTGGAAGGAGGGATCCCTTTTTCTGTGTTCCCGTCTCAAGGTTTCTTCCTTGATGACGAGAGCAGTTTTCCAGGCCCACACTATACGACACTCCCTAACCCCACAACCTGTCGTACAATGTGTGCCCGTGAAGCCCTTTGAGACTGCAACAGTGCTTTAAGTGGTATGCATATAAAATGGGACTCGATTTGACAAGCGTCGCTTACGGGGGGTGGAGTCGTCGACGGTGTCGCCGTCATCGTCCTTGGTGCGTATCTTGTGGTCCTTGGTGATCTTGACCCGCTGGTGGGCCTCCACGCAGGTCTTGCACAGCCACTCGCCACACTCCACGCAGAAGCCGATGGTCCCAGCGTTGTCCTCACAGCTGGTGCACACCTGGACCACACCGGGGGAAAACCACGCTTGGAAACGTATTTCAAATCAATGTTCACCGCCTCATTTTAAACCAGTCTTCTGGGGGGGGATCTTTTGTGAAATGTCTCCAAATAGCAGTTAGCCGGAAACGAACGGTTAGCCGGAAACCAGCAGTTAACGGCTAACTAGCTATTACAGACAATGTTTGGGTGGAGATTATAGGACCCTTTGACCCCTTTTGCACTTGGATCACATGATCTCGTTATGTGTTAAGCCCCCTTGTGGCCACATTGTGTGTCTAGACAGAGTAAATAGAGTCGCCTGGCTTAAAAGGAGAACCAAACCCCTGACTCCGCCTTTAAAAAAATGCTTTCAGGTTTTGTATTTCATTCTGGGGCAGGAGCTGCTGGCTCCCGGGTTCCAAAAAGCGGAGGACAGGTGTCGCATCAACACTTAATCAGCAGGTACCGGGTAACCATATCAGCCAATAAGTTGTGTATGCAATAGTATACGTTTAACCTGGAGAGGGAGTCATCTAATGAAAACCAAGTGGTGTTGGGGTTTGGTGTGTGCAATCATGGTATTCTAAGATGCTTAGCATAAAAGGCATCCACCAGATGGCATAGCATTTATCAATATATGGTTTTAGAAAGACCAGCAGGTCCTCATTAAATTTACTTTCTCTCCCTCCTCTGTCCAACATCCACCTACAAGCTTGCTTTTTCAAGAAAAATGGAGAGGGTGGAGACACAGCTGTTTAAAGTCAGTTTACTCTGACTCCTAACTGGACTGACTCATGAGGAAATTACACAAATACAAATGTACATGATAGTAGCTAAATATACGGGTATAGTCGTTGTATAGACTATATACACACATATACACACCTACGAAATTACATGGGAATAAATACCCATGACTTAAGCTATTTCTTTGAATATTTATTCTTTTTGGGGAATTTGTTATCATTGTTTTCCTTGAACTATACAAGGTGATGATTCCTACAAAAATTTACAAAATAAACAAAAAAAGGTTTTGTGTGTATATTTCATCCTCTTAATCTCTAACCAGTTGGAAAGTACCTGAGCAGACTTTTCATCAGACTTGTTCGTGGCTTCGGACGTCTCTTTGACGAAGTAGTTGTCGATGATGTCACTTTGCTTGTAGTCCTGGCAACAGACCGTGCACCGCATGACGTTCACTGGAGGGAACAAGGGTGAGAGGTCATGGCGTGAAATACAAGGTCACGCACAATCTGGGCACCGCTACAATGTTCTGGAATATTAACTTCCATGCAGGGCTGAACACTAAACAATTATTTACCGATTGCAGGGTATACATTATGCGGTGGTCCGCCTAGACTAAATATAGGCTAGTACGGAGCTACAACTAATATTAGGACTACCGTCGTCCTTATGAATCATAGTTATTATGAATAGAGAGAGCCCAAGTGTCCATGTTGCTTGCTAAGACATGGAGTGCCTCACAGGCCCAAATGGAACATACATGCACATACAATGTACTCCCATGGGTGTGTGCGTGACAAATTTGTATTTAATTACATAGCATTTAATGTTTAATCAGAATATAAGGGTGACATAGCCACAACTCAGCACGTCTATCCATCCACATTCCTTTGGTTGTCGTCGGTAATAAATTAAATTGTAAAAGTTACTGCACTTATTGCAACACTGCCTGAAGAATAAATTGCATCATTTTAAACTTTGCAACTGTAACCAGTATAATATTAGGTTTAACTTATGTCAATGGTTTACAGAGTAACAGCAGTAATAAGTTACCACATCCCTTCCCCCACATACTAATCACATAAACCCAGAGCACCTCCCCCCACACTAGTTAGCTGCGGCGTGATCCAGTGTGAGCCAGTTTAAACCGGTCTACACTGGTTTGAGCAGCACACAGCCGGTTAGTGTTAAGCCCCAGCTGCGAGGGGCTGTGAATGATTGGTTGTGAAAACCAGCTGGAGTGAGATCTGTAGAGAAGCCCACGGCCACACCTCCCCCTACACCCCCACCACCACCACCCTCACACACAGTGACACTTATGTAGGCCTACCTCACATCTGTCACACAAGTAACAAGTCCTATACACATATGATCAGAGGAACACATACTGACACGCGTGTGCCCTATATATTCACAGACACACAAACAAAAGCATTTTATATTCCTTAAAAAAACGCCCACCCCACACGGACTATCTTTAACATGTTTTTACTGCTGTTAAATTAGGTGTTTATGACCAGAGCTGTCAGCCAAGCTTAAATTAGGATTGACACTTGAAACATCTGCATCACGAATAAACAAACAAGGAAGTTGTTAACTGACAGACCACCTTGCAATTAACCGGTATTTAAAGTTAATTGTATATAGTGGAAATACGTTATAGTACCTTAAGAAAGTACAAAAGATTACATTATCTTATTTGCATTATTTTCAAGCCTTACATAGAAACTCAATAATTAAAATGCATCATCATGAACATTTGACATTGACTCTCCTACTACTCCTACCCTGGGCCCACTGTATACCCAAAGCTAGGAGAAACATCACACCCTGGGCCTACACGCTCTACTCCAACGCTGCGCCTACACCCACTATACACCCTGCCTGCACCAACACCCACTTCACACCCTGCGCCTACACCCGCCTAGTTTAAGTACTGTGACCACCACTATACGCCACGCCCTGTGATTATGCCAACTTTATGCCCAGGGCCTATGACCATCAATTTAAATATTACAAGTACGATGCAGTAATTGAGTTATCCGAAAAAGACAGAATATTTTTTTAGATACATTGATGTGCAGGTAGGGGTGAGACATCCTGCTCACAGGTGCCTACGGGTAGACTGCAGACATTGGGTTTCGAAAACAGAACCGTTGGGCTGGGAGTGAAACACCGAAACAAATAGACTGTATTCCTGCCCCTCACGTATTTGGTGTTCAAAGCATTCGGTACCGTCAAGTCACGCGTATTTCCGAACGGAACTGAAATCCCGGTTGTCTTGTACACACATTGCACATGGAGTCATCGCCAATGTCAGATTTACAAGTGCATTTACACATTCTGGTAGTGCCATTGAGATGAATACATTCATCATACCTGAACACAAAGCTGCCATTATTCAGTGGGATGTCAACAGCGATTGACCAGCTAGTGGCTCTGGGAGAAAGGCTGTGTTTTCGCATTTTGTTTTGATAGTTCAAGGTGGGGCTGCATCTAAATATAGCGAAATAAATGCGATATATTCCATGTGAATACACTGTATATTTGTATTGTCTTTTATCCACCATACCACTTGATTGTATGGATTTTATATATCCTACTACTTCCCTTTTTACTGTAAATGTATGTGTTTTATGTATGTGAAGTGCCTTTGTAATGTGCACCATGAAAAGCACTTAAAACAAAATTTATTACGTATTATATTACACAACACCAATGTGGTCATACGAGCATAGATGGGGAGGGGACTAAATACTCTCTACAGTTGTGTGTATGTTTTTTTAAAGGGCTGCATAACAGTAAGGTTAGGTATAGGGGAGTGTTTGAGGGAGAGAAGATGACATGGCAGGTTTAAGAAATAAGCACTACTTATGAGTGGAGATTTGTTTACTTCCTGTCGCTTAACACAGTGTTTTAGAGAAGTAGGATTGGTAGCACGGATGAATTCCTCCGGCCAAACTAACAGAAAGCCTCTGAAACTTGCTTTGAGGCCTTTTAGGACAACAATGGACGTCTACAGCACCAAAGGAAACCGTCTAGCCATTTGTTGCTTTATTTCTGCTATTCATATAAATACAAATGACATTATCTAGAGAGACAACTGGTGTGAGCAAAAGGGAAAAAAATGTGTCACTTCGGTCAGCAATAAAAAGTAAAACCAACGCAATTATAGAGACCTAAATATTGAATAAGATGATTGTCACTCTCCGCTTGCCCTTGGTGTACTTGTACCAATGAACTACCTACTAATGACTAACGCAAATGAGCAGTTCTAATGCATAGTGAATATAAATACAAATCTGCCCAACAAATCATCATATTGCGATAGATTTGAGGCAGTGCCTTTCACCATGATTAAACTAACACTTTGTCCACAGCGATCGGGCGCTATTTTAAGTTGGCGTCTATACAACGCCATCTAAAATACATCACATGATAATGCTGATCTCCATTGTTCTCCCTTAGTGACCGACAACAAAAGCTGTGCACAAACAACCCCAAAACACCTTTTAGTTTGCAGCGAGCACGCCTGTCCACACGTCGCATCCTACATCCAGGTGTATCCTACAGACATCCTGCTGTCACGCCCCATCAGCACCATGCTTTGCCAGGCAACACCTCTGATTACATCTCACTCCACCTGGCTCCACACACACAGACACCCCTCTTCTCAACCTTCCCCAGAGCCCATTACTGGACAGCCAGCTGGCTAGCTCCAGGTGTTGGGGGACATTGGTGGTCATCTAGTTAGCGCTTGTTATTTAGCATATTATTATTGTATCTCTTTTTAACTCCTATTACTATTACTGTCCTGTACTTCTGCTGTGACACCAACATTCCCAATCCGGGATTAATAAAGAACATCTCATGTTATCTCTTATCTTGTCATTCATTCTGTTTTGAAAAAGAAGGATCTGTTGAAAGATGAAGAAGGCAGAATGTGGCATTCCAGGTTGTGGTTAGCCTCCATCCCTGGCACTAACCAGCTAGCATAGTTGAGAAAGCAGCACAACTTGAGGATTGGACCATGCTTGCGAGAGCAATGTGACACATGTACATATGCCTGGCTGCGCCACACTGACTAGTACTACTTTTAGTAGTTCCAGTTCAGTTGTAAACTTCAGTCTACTTTGAATTGCATGCATTTCTCCACTGTGTTGTGTAGTGTTGTGTTGGGTTGGATAAGAGTGCTGCTCCAATGGTTTTCTTGACTTCTTAAATGCATGCAGGGAGAACATATAGACCGTTACATGGTAATTCCCATCAACATACGTAATGGCCAATGTGTAAACCAAGTAAAGCTGTTAAGACAGCTCCAACTCATCCAGAATGCTGCTGCTAGAGAGTTTTAACTAAGACAGACCACATTACACCAGTGCTAAGATCACTGCATTGGCTTCCTGTTTTCCAGAGTATTTAGCTCAAAATATCATTAGTAGTGTATAAGGCACTAAATGGGTTAGGACCAAAATACATCTCTGATCTGCTTGTGTGTTATGAGCCCACTAGAGCTCTCAGGTCATCAGGGACCGGCCAGCTCACTGTTCCGAGTTCGAACCAAGCATGGTGAAGCAGCTTTTAGTTTCTATGCACCACAGCTCTGGAACAAACTTCCAGATCATGTGAGGCCTGCATCAACACTTAAACTCAGGCCTCAAAACATTTCTGTTTGCCGCAGCTCTTAATTAAAAATGTACATCTGCATTTTATATTTTTCATTTTATTTAGCATTTAAAAAAAATGTATTTCTTGTATTTTACATTTCTTGTTTTATTATCTTTTAATGATCGTCCTTTTAATGTTTTTACATGTGATTTCTTCCTTTGTAAAGCACCACGAATGGCCTCATTTGAATGGTGCTATATAAATAAACTTGCCTTACAATGGCTGCAATGATCAATATAAAATATCGATGTCTTCAGCATTTATTATTAATTGCATATGTGATTCTCACGCCCTCCACATTCGCCCGTGTTTTTCCCCCACATATTAAGAGTATTCACAATGCACGGTGGCTCACTTACCTATATGAGTGTCTGTCTGTCCGTGCGGTCCGGGCACCTGTACGCTTATTTGTCTGTCTGGCTGAGGTATACATTTCAAACAAAACGAGTGCAGACAGGGAAGAAGTTTGGGTTCACATTCTCTGCTCTGGAGATTCTGTTTACACACCGCGCACGTATCCAACAGATTAATAGGGATCGCTACTGGCGTGACTGGCGGGACCGTGGGAGGGGGCGACATCTCAGTGGTCAGTCCGCTCACCGGAGCATCCCCGGCGGCCGGAGACTCCGTGGCCGCGGGCTCTGCGGTGGTACTGGCGTTCTCGGCGGGGCTGTGGGTGCTGCTCGCGTCGCCGTTGGCTTCGCCTCCCGCGCCGCCAGTGCTGTTGCTAGCTTCCCCTTCTTCGCTGGTGGATGGTGTAGGTGCCGTAGGGGCATTCTCCCGCGACTCCGAAACTTCATCCTTCAAATTCGGTTCAATTACTATTACCGCGTTGTCGTCGTTCGTCTGTGAATTCCCACTGTCTTGTGGCGGAGGCGCTATGTCTGAATTAACAGAGGTGTCCATATCATCCTCGCCTTTGTTGTCCGCCATCTTCCTTCCTCTTTGAACCACTGCACGTCGTGCGTAGCTTTTCCACAGTTAGGACGTGACCATTGCGTCATGACGTTGCGAAAGAGACGCTCTCGATCGACGCATGTAACTTCGCTGTTGTGGTTGTAACCATGGATGTATAATGCAAGGTTGTAATCCTTTTACAGTGTACGGTGTAACCATGGATGTATTGGTTGTAACGGGTTGTAAGGTTGTAACCGAGGATTGTAACCTGGTTGTAACCATGGGTTGTTGTAACATACATCCATTGTTATTATAATAACCATATAAATATGACCTGGTTGATACTTTTTAATTATGCAATATGTTATGTCTATTTGAAAATTGTACATGTTATATATATATGAAAAGGGAACATTTTCTTACTAAAAAAGTGAGAAAATATTTGCTTACTTTAAATTTTTTTTGCTTACTTTAAGTAACCTAAGACTTGCTTGCAATTACATACATCATGAGTAGTATTAGTTTAGTTCGCTAGTTAGTTACGTTAACACCTGAGCTTTTAATAGATACTACTCAAGCCATGTCCAACTTACTCTCATTCACAGACCCCAAAGTAAAAATGAATTAGTCACGAATCATAATAATGAACATTTATTACAACAAAATCAACTCACTCATTCCTTCATTAACTCACTCATTCCTCCACTCCATAATAATGATGTTCATAACGTTACTCCATAACTTAATCTTTCTCGATGCCATGTTCGGATTAAAACTGCGCATGCGACGTCCAGAACTGCTTTCTCCAAACCTGCAGCCAGTTTAGGCAGCTCTCCACTTGTGATCGGATCAACCAAGACATCTTAAAGTAATAATACAGCCTAAAACACGTTGACATCGTTATAAAACGTCTATTGGTGAGCAGGATCGTTTCTAGCTTTTTGGGGGCCCTATGCAAAATGTTGTTTGGGGGCCCCTATTCAAACATCTCAAGTTGATCCCAGCTATTTAAACCTACAGAAAATGATAATAAATAGGACACACTGGGGCTCCCCTACATCAAGAAACTCCTGAAAACATACAGGAATTACCGAATCTTCATTATAACATCTCCCAAATGCGCATAAATTAGACAGATGCTGCATTTTCCTTCAAATGTTATTTAAATGTTAGGAACAAATTTGTTCAGGCAAACATTGCAACTGATCTAAACATCTAAACATATAAAAATATCCCTTTTTAGGCCATTACACAGAATGAACATAAAATAAATTAGGCCATTGAACAGAGTAAACATAAATAATGACACTAGCATCCATATCATATTTTATAGATTTTTTAAATATATAGCCTTTTTTTGGGAGCATATACAGTAGTTGCTTGAACTCAACACACGAAGGCGCTTGGCGACCAAAAAATGGCAGCTTGGGGACCCTCTGGTGGCTTCGGGGGCTCTATGCAACCGCATAGTCCACATACAGCAAGATACTGCCCTGTCTGTGAGGTACAACGCACCCCAGGCCCTATTTTCCGATATGTGTAATATTTTACTTTATCGTTATTTGCAATTTGTCACTGGCTGTAATGTCAGGCTTCCCGTGATCTGCTCCAGTGTGCTATTTTCTTACGTTACCCAGAATGACTTTCAATACCCCCTCTCAACAACAGGAGGCAACATTCGGCACATTGTACATTTATAAATTGAATAAATGAACGTATTATTATTGTCTTTGAATAATTGGTTGGATCACGTTCTCGCCTAAAGTGAACCGAACATTAGGTCACTTGGAAGCGGACCGAGACTGAGACATTTTCTTTGAGTGCTCCAAATGCGGGCCTCACAGTCAGAAAACCTTATTCAGAATAAAGCCACCCCATGTCAATGCCTGTACTATCCAATATTTGATATCCCAGTCAGACTGATTCGACTTTGGGGCTGGGTGAGGCTGCACACCTGTGGTGCATGTGAGTAATTAAGGCCCACAGGTTAAACCTGCCATCACCACACAAGGAGAGGAGGAGAGAGCTCTGACATGTCAACCAGTTTATTCGAGCGTTGGCAAGACGTTACAGCCAGAGCAGGTGTTACAACACCTGCTCTGGCTGTAACGTCTTGCCAACGCTCGAATAAACTGGTTTACAACTACTACCTGTGTCCTGGTTGTCAGAGGAGCCCTGAAAAGGCACTCAGGTTGCGTGTAGCAAGTGCTACAATTATCAATTCTATAAATGCTGCCGTTTTTTTGTATTATTATTAGTATTACTGTGTGCCTATTATTCCATGCTACATACATTTAATTGTATAGAATGTATTACATAAATATTGCTGCACATTTGATGATAAAACACTATGGCTTTGGCTGTCCGTCTGTTATGTTTAATGAGAAAGATTATCTTAAATATGATCTTCGGGGAGTTGTCCAGACATTCCTTTAGTATGTGCCTCGGACAGTATAGTTACACTAGCATCACAAAGGTACAGCTTCTATTATGTCCTCAGAATTTCGCTATTAGATGATTAAAAAGTTAGTATATAACTGACTTGGAAAAGGAATAATAAATTACTACCGCATATACATATATATTTCAAGATAGTCCATTGTAAATATTTGTATCTGTTGGTGTCTTGTTAATCCAGTTTTCTATCAAATATGAGTATCAAATATAAGTTCAAATAACCTCTTAACAAACCCAGTATATCCCCTTGTGTGCAATAAGGCTATAGGTTATAGTAGGTTTCGGCTGGGGAGAATCCCCAGCCTCAATTTGGCATTGGGGATATGTGGAGTGTGTGTTGGTGGCTGGTTTAAGCAGCCTCACCTGGTCCGAGTCAGACTGATTAGACTCTGGGGCTGGGTGAGACTGCACACTTGTGGGGCATTGGCCAATCAAGGCCCACAGGTTAAACCAGCCACCAGCACACACACTCAGGAGGAGCGCTAGCATGTCAGCACATACCACCTGCTCTGCCTGTTCAAACTACCTGAAACTCTACCATAAACCGGTTTAACCAACATCTGCCTGTGTCCTGCTATTGGAGAAGCCCTGGAAAGCCATTGTAGATGGCATGTGGCAGGGGAAACTGCCACGTTTGTATGTTATATCTTTAATTTCCGTAAGTCAAACAATGAACTTCAAACTAGGAAACTGAAACTAAACCAAGAACCCCCAGCACTAAAGGCGCCACCTTACATTCCTAAAATGTGTTCATTTTCCATAACAGATTACATACACACTATAAAGCAACCTTGACAAATGAGCGAGACTACTGTAGATATGCAGTAATCGTCAAACTAGTAACAGCTATAATTACTAAGCCCCAGTTGTATTTCTCATTGACATGGCAATTACAAAGTCAAAAGGTTAATTGATATCACAACTAGGGTAATTTATGAATGGCTCCATTGATGGTACCCTGAATGCGGCTGCATGTATGTATCACGTGTTTATGATTTGTCAAAGGTGGCATCAATCATATGAACTGGCGTACTTCCTAAATTTACATTTTTCAAAATCAAAATCAATCAACCATATTAAAGGTCCCACAATATCAAGTAAAATACGTAACAGAAGAAATGTTGAAATATTCAAGATATTTTTATTAAAATAGAAAAAAACAACATAGATGAATGTACATGTATGTTTCGGAAAAGGGGATGTGGGCTGTAAAAAAAGTCCAACAAAAAAACCATACATCACATTTTTTCCTCCTTAACTTGTAGGGGCAAACACAAAATGAGGCTGTCCGTAAAGCTCTAAAGATAACCCAATAGCTCCATAGAAACCTCAATGCCTGGCATTTAGTGATACAATCTGGCCTGTCCAGCTTTACCCCTGCTCAGGGGTAGCTCCATGGTTAGAAGAGGTCAGTTCATTTGGAAGAAGACGTGTCCCGTCTGATGTTCTCCTGGTTCTCCCTGCTAGAAGTCCTGTCTGATGTTCTCCTGGTTCTCCCTGCTAGAAGTCCCGTCTGATGTTCTCCCTGCTAGAAGTTCCGTCTGATGTTCTCCTGGTGCTCCCTGCTAGAAGTCCCGTCTGATGTTCTCCTGGTGCTCCCTGCTGGAACCTCTGTCCACTGTTCTCCTCCTCTCCCTACTAGAAGTACTGTCTGATGTTCTCCTCCTCTCCCTGCTAGAAGTCCTGTCTGATGTTCTCCTCCTCCTCCTCCTGTTAGAAGTCCTGTCTGATGTTCTCCTCCTGCTCCTCCTCTTCCTGCTATAAGTCCTGTCTGATGTTCTCCTCCTCCTCCTGCTGCTAGAAGTCCTGTCTGATGTTCTCCTCCTCCTCCTGCTAGAAGTCCTGTCTGATGGTCTCCTCCTCCAGCTAGAAGTCCTGTCTGATGTTGTCCTCCTATCCTCCTGCTAGAAGTCCTGTCTGGTGTTCTCCTCCTGCTAGAAGTCCTGTCTGATGTTCTCCTCCTGCTAGAAGTCCTGTCTGATGTTCTCCTTGTTCTCATCTCCCTGCTGGTGCCTGAGCTGCGCCGCCTCGATCTCCAGCTGTATGATGGCGCGTTCGATCTCATAGTTCTT
>OOFB01036441.1:0-14519 GCA_900323305.1 Trachyrincus murrayi
TAAAGGCTTAACTAATGTAGGCGGGATCAACCTGGGGGTAGGTGAAATAGCAGAGTCCTCGATTGGCTCTGAGAGGCTGTTTACAAATGAGCCACGATCTGATTGGAGTAAACCCCCAGCAAGCTTGTCTGAGTTTGACTGCAGTAACAATACAACTGCATTCTTGCAGGGATAGTAGGAGTCTTTCCTTCTCTAAATACCTTAAATTCAGTTTATTTAACATTGCATAATGTAGAACAGGGCTATTCAACTATATTGTTCAGGGGGCCACAATGTCAGAAAGCTAAGAGCCCGGGGGCCGGACATTTCCCTGAGCTGTTAATTATTACATGGAATGAACTAGTCACGCTGCACATCCCTTTTTACCCCGTTGGCCGCTGTCCTCCGCGACATTGGCCGGCCGACGGGGGGTGGGGGGGGGAAGCGTTGCTTTTATCCGCGATACTGGCCGGCCGACGGGCTTTTATCCGCGATACTGGCCGGCCAATGGGGCGGGCAAGTCCGGCAGAAAAGAGAGAAAGAGAAATGCCAGCCTGATTTATGAATTTTATTTTATTTTTATTTTTTTTGCCGGACTTGCGCGGGCCATAGAAAAATTCAGGCGGGCCGCTAATTGAATAGACCTGATGTAGAAAATGATTGTTCAAACAAAGTTATGTCCACCTTCGGTCGTTAGAAGGCCATCTCAAAAGCTCTGAGTACTGTACCGTGCTAAAACCACAGATGAACGATTAGTCTACAACGATGCACAGTGTCGACTAGTGGTTTCGATAGTCGACTATTCTGTGAAACCCCTATTTTTTATAGATTAGTTGAACTGTTTAATCTAAAGGGCACAATAATAGCAAGAAAGCTTGTGTTTGCTCTAAAATACTCCATTAGAAAGCTTCCATGCATGTTACTGAAAATGCATCCAGCTCAGCTGTAAACAAATGGCTCAATTGCAATGTAATGCATAATCATAATTGAATACATATGCTATATATAATTCCTCATCACAATAATGTACACAGTTTTAAATAAAACACTGTAATTTGTCCAAAAAATTATGTGTCATTCGCACCATAATTTATTCAAACAAATTGCAATAAAATGTGAAGGTTAGCAAGAGCAAAACGTATCACTTATCCCGCAAAACTTAAAATACATTTTGGTCAGGTTCCAACTTACTGCCTGCAGTTGAAATGAAGAGCAATATCTTTGAAAACTGAATATTATATAAAGGATGGCCAATATTCTTTCATATATACGCAACATGCCCACTGTTTGCATACATACATGATGAATATGAACCTGATGAAAATACAAGATGAAACATATGGGATGGTGATGGTGTTTATACCTTTCTTGTGCTGGGTGTCCTGTCGGCCTTTGTTCTTGAGGCTTGAGTCTTGTTCTTTGAGCATGGCCCTAGATCCCACTCTTTTGGCCCTATCAAAACCAACGTGAACCTTCTTCCTTCTCCTTGGTTCAGGTTTCGTGCTTTCACTGCTGCTGTTGTTGTTGTTCTCGTCGGTTATGTCATCTTGGTCAGAGAATGGTGAGGCAGTTGAGATCTTTTCCTCATCTTCCTTGTCAACTTCAGACACTGCATCGACAATATCAGGCTGTTCTGCTGTCAGGATTTCAAGATGGAGGTGCTCAACCAACATTTCATTTTCTTCCTCCTTTTGGTCATCCTCTCTCCCCTCCTCCCCCTCTTCTGTAATGACATCTTCATCAATTATGTACTCTCCTTCCTCCTGTTGCTTTTCTTCAAAAGAAACAACATCTTCATCATCTTGATCTTGAACAGCTTTTACATTTTCTTCTCTCATGTTGATATCAACTGTCTCCATGTCCTCTTCATCCCCAGCAAGGTCTTTATCGGTGTGATCCTCTTCAGTTTCATCCGCCTTGGTGTCTTCTTCATCAAGAGAAGGAAGGAAGCTTGCCTCCTCTAGCTCCTGATCATCCTCATCTCCTCCTTCCTCACTAATATCTTCTAAAGTCCCTTCTTCACTGAGGTCTTCTTTATCATCGTCTAGATCCTCACTTGTGTCTACATCTTCCACAGCCTCGTGGTCATCATCTAACTCAAGATCCTCATCTTTCTCCACCATCACCTCATCCTCTAAGACCTCCTCCTCTGTCTCGAGCGCCTCCCATTCTAATTGTTCTGATTGGATCTCCCCCTCTAATCCAAGCTCCTCCTCCTCCTCCTCCTCCTCCTCAAATTTGTCCTCCACTATTTTAGTTTTGTCTTCCTCCTCCTCTAATTCCTCTAATTTTGATGCATCTCCCTCTTCAAATATATCCTCCTTCTCTTCCTCTAGGAGATCCTTCTCTTTCTCCCTCTCCTCCTCCTCATCTGTCTGTATCTCTTCTCCCTCCTCTTCCTCCCTGTCATCATCATTTAAGAGATCCTCCTTCAGCTCCTTCAACTCCTCCTCTAAGAGATCCTCCTTATCCTCCCAGTCCTCATCTAAGAGAATCGCCTCTTTCTCCTCCTCATCTAAGATAATCTCCTCTTTATCCTCCTCCTCTAAGAGAACCTCCTCTTTCTCCATCTCCTCCTCTAGAAGATTATCCTCTTCCTCTCTGTCATCCTCCTCTAGGAGTTCATCCTCTTTCTCCATCTCCTCCTCTAGAAGATTATCCTCTTCCTCTCTGTCCTCCTCCTCTAGGAGATCATCCTCTTCCTCTCTGTCCTCCTCCTCTAGGAGAACCTCCTCTTCCTCGGTGTCCTCCTCTAAGAGAACCTCCTCTTTCTCCTCTTCCTCATTTAAGAGAATCTCCTCTTTTGCCTCTTCTAAGAGAACCTCCTCTTTCTCCTCCTGATCTAGGAGATCATCCTCTTCCTCTCTGTCCTCCTCCTCTAGGAGATCATCCTCTTCCTCTCTGTCCTCCTCCTCTAGGAGAACCTCCTCTTCCTCTGTGTCCTCCTCTAAGAGAACCTCCTCTTTCTCCTCCTCCTCCTCATCTAAGATAATCTCCTCTTTCGCCTCCTCTAAGAGAACCTCCTCTTTCTCCTCCTGATCTAGGAGATCCTCCTCTTCCTCTCTGTCCTCCTCCTCTAGGAGAACCTCTTCTTCCTCCATGTCCTCCTCTAAGAGAACCTCCTCTTTCTCCATCTCCTCCTCCTCCAGAAGATTATCCTCTTCCTCTCTGTCCTCCTCCTCTAGGAGAACCTCCTGCTCCTCCTCCTCTAAGAGAACCTCCTCTTTCTCCTCCTCCTCTAGCAGATCATCCTCTGTCTGTAGCTTATCTCCCTCCTCTAGGAGATCCTCCACCTTCTCATCCTTTAGGAGATCCTCCTCCACCTCCTCCAGGAGATCCTCCTCCTCCTCCTCCTCCTCTAGGAGATCCTCCTCTTCCTCTTCTAATGCATCCTTCTCTAATTTGACCCCCTCTACTTTTTCTGCATCTGCCTCTTTTTCCAGTTTTCCTATCTCATCGTCCACCATCCCAGTCTGCTTCTCTTCATCGTAATCCACTTCCTCTTCCCCCCTGGCCTCCTCCTCCTCCTCCTCCTCCACCATATCTGCCTCATCGTCATCTGCCTCCTCTTCCTCTGCTAATTCCTCTGTTTTGACATGTTCCTCAGCCTCATCTTCAGCAAGCAAGATTTCATTTAGTGCCTCCTCTTCCTCCTCCTCTGTTGCATCATTTCCTTCCTCTTCCTTCTCCTTGGCTTCCTCCTTGCTGAGCTCTTCAGAGGTTTCCTTGTCATCTGAAGATGGCTCTTTTTCTGTCTCTCTTTCCGCTTTGTGGTCAGTTATCTCTGGAGAAGAGGCAGCTTCCCTTTGGGCACCACTCAGCATCTCTGTAACTGTATTATGAAACCATTTGGTGTTTGTTTGCTATCCCATAACATTTGGGTTTTTAACACAGAGGTGTATATCTCAGCATGTTTTACAACAGGGAATTATGGAGTGAAATGGCAAATGAGATGTAATTTATATGTTGTATGATGATGTATTTCATAAACATGGCGTATGCTTACATGCAAAGATCAAATCAAACATTCCAGGAAAAACAAACATTATACAATACAGTCTAATTACATATTTCAGTTAAGATTATTGACAGAAAGAAGATGCTAATGCAGAAGAGGACAATATGACATTAGACCAAAACGAATGTGCAATTGGAAAGGTTTCCCATTAAAGATAAGTTTTCATGCTTAGTACTCAAACATTTGGAAATTACAAAAAGTCAACACATACACAAACTTTACTGCATCCAGACATTTATTTTGTTGAACTTATTACAATAACATATTGGACCGTGCATGGATTTATTTAATTTTGTTTTCGAGTGGTCAGCATACAAACTGTAGGCTTGTTGTCTCACATTCAACACATCACAAGTGAAACCTGACTCTAATGTAATTTTGAAATAAATGCATGAACATGCATGAATTTAAATGTCAGACATTAATAATTGGCAGCTCTTGTTAGTGTGACAGTAGCAGTCAGCAGTCAGGACATGCTTATCTCTAGCAACGCATCAGCAATATCAAGCTCCGATATCAAGATGATCAATAAGAATTGATTATCAAAAATGTCAAAATCATTTAGATTTTATTGCATTACATACAGTTGAATTTGACCTACCTTGTTCAATAGGTGGCAGAAATTCACCTGAATATCAGAAAAATATAGTTTTAATTTAATCGCATTTAATATAATTTTAATGTACCATTGACAGTCTCATCAACACCACAAAAAAAAACAATACTAACCTTTTTTCCTCACTAAATATAGGTCGGACGATGAATCGACTATTTCATCTAAACAAATATATGGAAACACAAGTTATGTAACTGTTCACAATAAAGAATTTAAAATGTTTAAGGATCATTTTAATGTATCACAATTCACATACCTTTTTTTGTTACAGGTTCACCTTTAAAAGCAATATACACAACATTAACAGTCCATACACAGGTGCACATCTGTACACGTTTTGTGTAGCATGATTGATATATATGATATTTTCAGTTCACAAAGTACCTTGATCACCAGTGATCATGCTTGACATATAACCCAAGAAAAGCTCTTTCTTGTCGGTCATTTCCACCAAAGCATCTGTGACCACTTGCATGGGATCAACTGTCACCTCAGGAAGGATTCCTAAAAAATGTCAATAACACCATATAAATATGTAATTCGAGTGTCTAAGGGTACAAAAGGATATAAACATTAAGATATTTTTGAGTGGTAGTAATCTCCATCATGACGTGGGTAAAAGTGAGTCACCATTGGAAGTTTATACTGTTGCTACCTTCAGACTTGCTCAATAATAGATTGTACCTTAAAAAGAGCCATGCAATTAATACAATGCCTTTAAGGGTACCTTTAAAGCATACACGTTTGTCAAATGGTGTCTTCATCATGACATAGATCAATAAAATAAGAATGAATAAAATACTTATGTCATGTTGTTAAATGTCCCTGTCTGCTACATGTATATAGTTTTAGTGCTAGCTCCAGTTAAATAGTACCTTGTTCACCCATCAGCAGGTTGGAGAAGTAGGCCACAAGCATCTTCACCTCCTCAGTGATAATCTCCTTTATTCTGTTCAGGACCTCCATGGGACTAATTCCCATGGCCTCCTGGATACCTGGAGGATACAACATAGTTATTATTTTGGGTCATTTGTATCAGAGTTTCCTAGTTATTATGTTATATCGTGTGTAAGATGAGTGGAGTTTGATGCACAATACCACTTTTTCAATATTTAGATTGTAACCTTTTTCCCCATCAGAGACATCTAACCTGTCTCTTTCATGTCAAAAACAGAAAATGTAACTTTTTTCCTTGATACGCGACATTTGATATAGTTAATGTTCAATCCATAGCCTACTCATGTGGTAATGAGGCATGCATGCACAATAACCAAATTACAGATGATAACACTTTTCATACAGAGAGATTAGGGGGAATGTTACAGTATACCAGGGAATAGATACCTTTAGCTGTGTCCAACACTGTGTCCAAAACAGTGCACAGCATGTCCCGGACATGGCCTACTAATCCGTCTACAAAGTCATTAGTAACACTGACGGCATCCCTGCCCACCACCACAGGGTCAATAAAGCTAATGTCAGTGGTTCCTATTGGAGGAACAGAAACAGTTAGTCCCACGCTTACCTTAGTTACATTGTTAAACATATTAACACATCTAACATACATACAAGAACATCTTAGTCTACAGCCTAAATGTCGACATTCAACTTGATTAACTGATGATATGATTTTACAGGTAGAAAAATTATAAGTTACCTTTTGTTATGTCCAGTATGCTATCTAGGACATCACAGAGTCCGTCCTGGGCGTAACTCACTACTCTGGTCATAGATTCGTCAGCAACATGGAAGAAATCCCTGATTACGACCACAGGGTCCATGAAGCTAATGTCTGTGGCTCCTGAGAAAGATAAAACAAATATATTAAGACCATTAAAATGAACTAAACCGAACCGAACAAAACTGATTCATAATTGCTGTGTTGTGCGGAAGATTATGAATCGGCCACAGTACAGACACCAATAGCCATTAAATATCAACAAAAAAGACATTGATCAGAAAGTTATTTAGAGATATTTGGATGATATGTGTCCATAGCCAAAAGTCCTGTTGATACTTAAGTATTAAGTAATAACTAATTTAGATTATCAACAGTTTACATCAGATATTAGCAAAATGCTAGGACGGTAAGTATCCAATAGATACCTTTCCCTACATCCAGAATAGTGTCCACCATAGCACAGAGGCTATCCTGAATGTAGCTTAGCACGCCATTCGTGAGGTCATTAGTAGCGGCGAAGGCGCCTCTGCCAACGACCACAGGGTCAATGGTGCTAAGGTCAGTTTTTCCTATGAGGATAAAAGAACATAAAAGAAAACATTTATTTGATTAAAAGAAAATGAATAAAGTATCAATTTGGTTTTCTGTTAAGGAGCACTGAAGTTAAATGTGACCATATGTCACCAATATGTTGCATAAAAAGTTAAAGTTATGTATATTATTATATGTAGGCCTATCACAAATATGTGTTGTTAAACATGGCAAAGACGGAAAGCTCAAGGGATATTATATAATAACAATTGTAATGATAATAATTAAACATTAACTATATTAATACATATCTAGTGGAAATATTGTGCGATTCTGTTTTCAACTTATGAAACGGGCCATACTGAATACCTGCATTGACGTTGGATATAATGTCTAGTATGAAATCCAATAGCGTACAGAACAAGTCCTTAAGGCAGCCTATATTTTCACACAGGAAATTGTTCGTAGAATGAAAGAAGCTTCGTCCAATGATCACCGGGTCAACATAGCTTGGGTAGAAGTTTCCTGTAAGTGTGAAATTAGATACAAAAATACTTTCATAGTCACATTTGTGTGCTTTCCTTAAGACCTGCGGACCTATCAACTCCTACATTATGGCTACTGTTCATACTAGGCTACTATATCACAATTTAAATTACAGTTATTATTACTGTTGCTATTACCGTAACTGTTACTATTAGTAGCTTAATAATGTCATGGAGTGGGCGTGGCTTGTCATACCTTCTTCATCAGAAAACTGTTGAACGAATGCGTCCTTGACTTCCGCTATTTCTTCCGTTGCATAATTTGCTACTGACATTGGGTCACTTAAATCAGGTGAACACTCTGGAGCCGAAAAAAAGGAAAGAAAACAAATTAGTAAAATCTTCACTAGATTCACGATTTTGAGTTTTCTGTTTTGAAACATGTACCTTGAACTTTATAGAGAAGGCTCGATACTTCATCGACGGCATTGTTAACAGATTGTACGGGGTTCAGAATAATCTCCTGTATGTCTGAGAGCACAAGCACAAGTGTAAATATTATGCTGACTGAAATGCGTATAAGAAAGAAGGCATTCATAGCACTTTAGATGGAGACTTTTTTGTGGCGAATAAGAGCTGGAGAGAGATAAACTGAGAAAGAGAGAAGGAGACACAAGGGGAGAGGCAGAGAGAGAGATGATGACAGGGGCATTCAATCAAGGAGAAAATAAGAAGAGAGGAAGAGAGAGAGACCAAGCAACAATGACATTAAAAAGGAGAGTGTGACTCACCAGGAACAGCCTTGTATTCTACAAAGTCGAACATCACGACGCCCACGACCCCCCAGGAGATGAGAGCCACGAGAGCCACCACCAGCTCCACTGAGACCCTCAGCTTCCCTAGCAGATTCAGACCACGGGGCCGGACAGTGGCTGCAGGAGGGGCCACAGCTCCCGGACCCCTGGCTGCAGAGAGAGAAAGACATTTACTGACCCACCCAAGTGCATTATGCTTTCATGTCCCAATACTAACTGGTGTGGAACATTTGGTGTTTAACAGTGCTTATCCTAAAGTACACAGCTGTTTCGATACCACTGCAGGCACAATTGCCTTATCAGAACCAACTCTCTAGCTTTTAAATAGCCTAATTCAGTCTTGAATCCATGTAGGTCTGTCCTGAAAGGAATCATTTTATGTGCCAAAACCTTGAGCTATACAATATAGTTCAAATGTGTATTTTACTTCTGCAAACATCATTAGGCCTATTGCATTGTTTATTTTATTAATCAAACTATCACATGAAAAACTACAATCAAGTCAATATGCTCAACAGAATATATCAGACGGCCAGTTGCATAATAATAATAATTTTATTTGAATCTGAAGATTTGAGCTATAATGTCAGATCCCTTAATACATTATTTATGGTGGGTTTCTCTGACATCAAGTACAGCTGTATTTAACAACATTAGGTCTGGCAATGTGAAACTTCAATCGGCAACGTGTAATGTAGTTCACATTAAAAAAACTGAAAAGACACATTTAAATGAACCGTGGTTAATCCTATTAAGTAATGGAGTCATGTCATTTTGGTTTGGCAGATAATCAAATGAACCAATCCCCATTTTATTTCAAATAGATGTGTTAAAAAAGAAGCACACGTATGTTTCCGATGACTAAGCGCAGTGGAAAATGCTGCTCATAGCATTTTATGGTGTCCTTGCACTTGTCAGTTGACAGATTACCGGTGTGACGGCGTCGACTTAGTTTCTCAAATAGAACTGGTGCCAAGGTGTCCTGTGACACCTCCCAAACACCAATACACCCTGCATGCTGGTCTATCCAACTTCACTTCCTCAAAAACAAATACTAGCGAGACGTTACATTTATTATTAAAAAAATATGTAAATACCCAGCAGGGCAAAAACAACTAATTAATCACCAAGGGCGTTGTCACAGCTGTTTTTTTGCGATTAAAAGAAACAAAAGATATCTAATCTATAAAAAGCATATTAACATTAAGTGAAAAAGGCAAAACAAGTAAAGGCAAGTAAGATAAAAAATGCTTAAAAGTGGAAAGTCCAAAGAGCAATCGTGTTCCAAGAGAACACAGCTAATGGCGTTGGCTACATGATATGCTGTATTTATAGCAACCAACTTTCAGCACCTTTTCGAAGTGGGAGTACCTTGTACAAACAGTATCACAGTGTTTTTAGTCATTACTTTTATTGTTGTTTTGATTTGTTTCATTAGTTTTGCAAAGCACACAATAACCACTGTTAACTTCACAGACAGGTGTGTGTGCCCTACCTTCGGCCATGGTGATACAAAGTTATTTTTGTTGCAGTCCTTGGGTTTGTGGCCGACGCATCTACAAAACAGAACTGGGTCTCGGGAATATGTCAAGCTATTAGTGAATCCAAACAGCATCCACTTGTTAGTCAATTTGCGACCCAGAGTCAGATCAGTTATTCCATTTCCTTGGCGAGACAGCGGGGACCTGTCTGTTTTCCCGACCCATAAAATCCACTGGCTGAAGGTTTCCAGGGGGAAAAAAAGAGGAAGAAGGAGGACTTGAAGACGTTATCGATGAGTTTACAGAAAGCTGGGAATTTGGTGCTGCCAAAGAGGCAGCATTGCAGACGGGGGTCTGGGGGGGTGATGAGGGAAAGGGAGACCAAATCGGGGGAGGAGAGAGGCGAGCTGAGCGGGTAAGGCATGGGGGAACAGTTAGTATAGCCCGCCCCAATTATTGGCGCCTCGGATGGGTATAGGTCAGAGTGGATCACACGGAGCCTTCAATGTAACCTTATACCCCCCACATACGCAAGCTCTAAGGTTATTCTTAGCCAGTGTACAGCACACCAGCCGCACTGGCAGGCCTTTTTTGGTGGTTGAGGATGTGTGTGTGTGTGTGTGTGTGTGTGTGTGCGTGTGCGTGTGTGTGTGTGTGTGTGTGTGACATTAGTTGGCTAAACAGAGACCAAATCTTGGCGAGCTACTGTAATCATTCCTATGGCGCTTTAATTTACTTAGCAGCTTAGTTTTTAGTTTAACTTTAGCCAAAAAGGAATTCAAGACCAGATGAGGATTATAAATCAGATGATGCATTGTGAATGCATTGAGTGGCTTCCTCCATGATGTTAATCCACACTAAATTAGACTACTAGATGTTGATTGCATTTCAAACCTACTTACTGTTGATGTGAATGTACTTTTTAATGGGTGACTTAATGGGTGAATTATTCTACCAGAACAAGGTTTCAGAACAAAACAAGGTTTTTAACAGACACACGTGTACTGCAGATCCACTTTATGAACACACAGACACCTCATCCTAACCCAAGTGTAAACCCTTTTCATTATAGACTGAGTGCAATGATCTGGATGATTCACATGTGATGATTCACAGATCTATTTTAGTTTTGTTCATTGGCAGTTGAGCTAACAGTAACCTGATCCTATATGGATCTAACCATTGAACCTCTTAAACAAACCACCACCATCTTTCTCCAGCCCAAGCCCCTCTGCTCCCTTCTCTAAGGTCTTCCAATCGAGCCTTAAATCCCACCTGCCATAAATACACTTGCAGAGAATCTTCTTCTGTCACTTACTGGCTAGTATGGGCAATTAGACCACTATGTAATCTAGCCTCAGCTGGGGGGATTTTAATAATTACAAATTCAAATCTTAAATGAGTGCAGGGAAATCAATCGTGAGACAAAAACAGATGGAACATAGAAAACAAAAAAATAAACAGACAAAATGTTTAAACGCAATGATGCAAACGCTACATAGAGCCCATACAGAATGACTCATGGACATGATATGGTCATTCTCATTTGAACACACACACACACACAGACACACACACACACACACAGACACAGACACACACCTCCTCAGAGGGTGGCTGAGGAGCTGAGGGTGACGGGCCTGATGATAAGGGTGAGCTCCTTGGGTACAGGAGGTGCGATGTAGCGCTCCTCGCGAAGGAGGCGCAGCAGAAGGTTCTCCTTGTCCTGTGGCCAGCGGTACGTGTTCGTGTTCTGAAGCCAACCGGGCACATGGCTCTGTGTACACAGACACACACACACACACATGCACACACATACACACACACACAGTACACACACACACAGCGATACAGACACACATGCACAGAGGTACAGGCACACACACACATACACACACACACACACACACATGCACAGATGTACAGACACACACAAACACAAACAAAAATACGTATACACACACAGAGGCACCCACATGCACAAAAGTACAAAAGCATAAACAGAGAGAGAGAGATTTTTATTTTTAATTAAAAAAATTAAATCTGTGTGACTAATTGTGTGCGGTTCTCACCTGAGTCGCATGGTGGAAGAGAACTGGCACAAACCGGTAATTCAAGCTTCCTTGCTGTATAAACTCATTCTGCATCTGACAAAAAGAGGTTTACATGGGACTATGTAATTATTTGAAATTACACCTCCCACAACAAGAGTACACAGTGCAAACACTGCATGCTTACCATGGAGTAAATATATTTGGTGTGTAGACTATGTCTGTCCACTCCTGTCCTCTCGATGTCCGCCCTGTAGCCCGGGCTAATGGCGATGATAATCAATACAGAAGGCTGCACGCACATGACAAAAGTACTCATTATTACTGTCCAACTGGTCTAAAGGCATTGCCAAAATGCTAAAGGATTGAAAATAAATTTAATTTAATTTAATTTAAACTTCAAACTTCTAATTTATTTTCAAATTCATTGAAAATAAATCAAATTTGTCAACATGGTGATTGGGACATGAATAGTCAAATTCCTAATTCAAATAAGATCCTTTTAGTAAATTCACTCGGTACGACCCAATGGGATATCATGGCCCTTTGCCTTGTCAGTCCACACAGATGTGTTATAGCAAGGGAATCAGTAGTAATAACATTATAACTTAATGTATAACTTAATGTTTTGAATTGTGGCCATCATACATAGAGAACAGTTGCGTCTGCTGACAGAAGGGGCCGCCAAAGTACCAAGTCCGGTACTGAATTCAGTCCTTGTCGGAACTGAATTATTGGAGAACTTGGCATGTTAGCCATGGTCTGATAGTAATTTCTTTTAGGGTAATGTCTCACAGTATATGTGGCATAATATTGCAACTTAATCGCAGTACCATTTAAAGTATTTGCTTATTAGCTTTCTTCAATTCAACATTCATACTGTATGAACATGAATGTAATCAACATGATTTAAAAAAATGTGCGGATAAAAAAAAGAAAAAAAGATGAAACCACATGTACACCTACATCTTTTAGATAGCTGTCCATCCATTTGTTGATGTCCATTCGCCTGATGGGGTTATCAAGTATGTCAATCTGAAAGTAAGAGTACAGTTAAAGTGAAGCATTGTCATCCTACAGTTGTTGTTCTATTGTAGTCTACAACCTAATGCAAATCATAATAATCAGTGAAATAATAAAAACAATCAAATGCAATGCCATGTGATGCAATATAATGTAATGTAAAATGTAATACAATACAGGATAGGTCTACGACAATAAATACAATATAATGACTTGTACTTCTACATTGCTTTTACTTCTACGATGTAATAACTTACGGCTGGTCGAAATCCTTGCTTTGTGAGAAATTCAGCGAAGGGCACCATCTGAGCACATGTGTCCACAGAATACGTAATAAAAATGTTTCCTGCAAGAAAAATAGAAAATATATATGAAATGATCTCCAATTTAATCAGTTCCTTTCTCTATCTCCCAACTCAGCTTTAATCATGATTTAATATTTATTCAATTAGCACTTTTATGCAAAGCTTGTAGTGAATATAGATACATGTCAGTAGGAAGCAGTTAGGGGTTAGGCATGTACAGGAGGTTACAGGTTACATGTTAGGCTGCAGACAGCAGGGATCGAAATCCAGTACCTTGTTGGCTGGGAGTCGAACACCTTACATTACGCCCTAGAGATTACAGATCAGTCTAGTGGATAGGGTGTTCGACTGCCAGCCAAAGGTTCTGGGTTTTGAACCCCGATGTCCACAATGTCTACCTGTGTGACTCACGGTAGTCGTCGGGTATACTGATCGTCTTCCTCTTCTCGTTGGGGTCGGAGAGGGCGCCTTCTCCCTGTGGAGCGCCACCCAGACCCAGGTCGTCCAGGTTCACTAGGCTCACCTGCGACACGTGCCCGGCGGGGGGGAGGGAGAACTGCGGCACGTTGACGGAGAAACCGCCCCGGGCGTCGCTGTGGCTGGCCGACTCTGCGCCAGAATGCAGCCTGGGGACGCAAAACAAAACCGATGAAGTTTTAACTGAGTCGAACAGTTCATCACCCGTCAATATTTCAGAATGAGAGAGAGTAGTAGGCAGGAGGGGGCCAGTTTAATCTGTTTAATCTTCAGTTGCATATATTTTCACCAGTGTTGTGGGTATTGCATCCAAGGTCCTACATCCTGACAGAAAACGGGGTGTAGATGAGGTGGATGGCCGTAGGGGGGTGTCACATCATAGAGAGACTCTCTGTACGGTCCATGTTGTGCACAGTGCAGGTCTGTGGCACAGCCCTGGTCTGCGCAAGAGGAAGACAATCCACTTCGTGTTAAGGTGCAGCGTCTTTAAAGGTGGTGTTTAATTATGGGATTTGCATGACTGTTCTTATCCCTGCCTTTGGATACAAAAGCACTGAGTAAGCAGGGGAGCATGCGTGTTTCAAGAAGAGAGTGTAGTGCAGTGTATATTGTATGTGTGTTTTCAGTCGATGACTTGATCAATACAGAATGATACATCAACAAATGGGGGTCTTCTGGCCTGTTTGATACTACAATGCTTATTAAACCTCTTCACTATACATTATCTCGATGCAGAAGCTATTTCGCCTTACTGTGTAGCGGCAGGTGTGTGTAACAGGGTGCCGTGGGTCTGTATTCTTGGCAATCGATATCAGACCTCAGCGGTAAAGGTCGCTCCAGCTCCTCCTCGTTCTCCTGACATTGATCTCTGTATTCACTCTCTCTGCTTCATAACACAAGAATAAGATTATTAGTCTGGAGGGCACACCACTGTTGCCAACCAACGTAAGGGGCTAGGGGCAATGCTCCCCCCCCCCCCCCCCCCCCCCCCCCCCCCCCCCCCCCCCCCCCCCCCCCCCCCCCCCCCCCCCCCCCCCCCCCCCCCCCCCCCCCCCCC
>OOFB01036442.1:46790-63295 GCA_900323305.1 Trachyrincus murrayi
TATGTAGGCCGATATCCTAGTGCTCAGCAATTAATCAGCAAATCAATTCGATTGGTGCGGGGAAACCATCATGCCTGTCAATCACGGGTGTGAAACGTGACACTTCTCAATGTCGGAGAAACGTAGGGAGGAAGGGAGCAGAGGGGGGGGGGGGGGGGCCGAGGGGGGGGGGGGGGGGGAGGGGGGGGGGGCGGGGGGGGGGGGGGGGGGGGGGGGGGGGGGGGGGGGGGGGGGGGGTGTGGGGGGGGGGGGGGGGGGGGGGGGGGGGGGGGGGGGGGGGGGAAGTGTGTGTACAAGGGCCCCGGCTCCTCCTCCTCGTCAGGGGGGAAGGGCAAGCTGACGCAGGGCTCCGGGAAGGGAGGTGCCATGGGCGGAGCCGGGGGACCCGGGTCGTCCGGCGGCGGTGGAGGAGGAGGAGGAGGCGGCGGTGGAGGAGGAGGAGGTGGGGGTAAGCACGCGGCAGTCAAACGGCGCACTAGCAGCGAGGACAGCTCCCTGGAGCCCGACATGGCGGAGCTGAGTCTGGACGACGGCTCCTGCATGGCGCTGGGGGCGGAGGCCAGCAACACCTTCGACTTCACGCCCCCACCCCCCGAGATGCTGCCTCCGCCTGGCCCGCTGCTCCGCAAGTACGGCGGCGGCGGCGGCGGCGGTGGCGGGGTCGGTGGGGGAGGGCCGTCCAAGAGGATGACCCAGACCTCTGCCTCCGCAGCCCACCCCACTACTAACCCCCAGCCGCCGCCACCCTGCTTCCCCGCCAAGGAGACAGTGCTGGTGGTGGCAGCGGAGGAGGAGGAGGAGGAGAAGGAGGCGGAGCTGGAGGAGCTGGAGGACCAGGAGGAAGGCGGGAACCCCTCCTCCCGTAAGGCACTGCGGGGCCCCAGAGAGGCCTCCGCTGGCGGGGCCGCGGAGGAGGCCAGGCCAGGGTCTTCGGGAGTTCCAGTTAACCCAGCAGCAGCAGGAGGTGTAGGGGAGGGAGAGGGGGAGGCGGGGGCAGCCGGAGGAGGTGACCCCGTCGGGGAGGATGACTACCAGGCGTACTACCTGAGCGCGGCCTCGGAGGAGGGGGCCGACAGGGGGCCGGTGGACAACCACCATGAGGAGGAACCGGACATCTTCGCCGGGATAAAACCTCTGGAGCAGGAGGGGCAGATGGAGGTGAGGAGCTTGAGAGATTTCTCTGTGGTGTGTAAGTTGTTGAGAGTGTGTATACTGTGTCTCTGCCTCTCCCTCTCTGTGTAATGGTCCCTGACACGAGTGACACATTTTATTCAGCTTCCTCGAAGCGTTAAAGAGCCAGGTATAACCCTGACTCTGGTGTAACGTGTGTCATTATTTCCTCTAGAGACAAGACAAGACTTGCTGTGATTGCCCCCCCCAGACATTGTGTTTGGCTACATGCCTGTGCTTGTGTGTGTGTTTGGTGCCAGGTGCTGTGTGCGTGTGCAGAGGCCCTCTACGCCCACGGCTACAGTAACGAGTCCTGCCGGCTGGCAGTAGAGCTGGCTGGAGACCTGCTGGCCAACCCTCCTGACCTCAAGGTAGAGCAGCCCCAGACCAAGGTAACCACACCTGCTGCAGCTGCTTCTGTGCTGTCCGATTCTATGCCATCTGTCTCTATGCTTTCTGTGTCTATGGCATCTGTTGTTATGGTGTCTGTTTCCAACGCTATCTGTTTCTATGGTATCTGTTGTTTTTCTGTCGTGTCCATCTCTACGGTAGCTGTTTCTACAGCGTTTGTATCTATGGTTTCTCAAGTCACCATGGTGACCGTATCTATGGTGTCTGTTACCACGGTGACTGTATCTATGGTGTCTGTTAGCATGGTGACTGTATCTATGGTGTCTGTCACCATGGTGACCGTATCTATGGTGTCTGTTACCACGGTGACTGTATCTACGGTATCTGGAGCGTTGTTGTTGCGTCCACGTGTCCAGGGTAAGAAGAGCAAGGTGTCGACCATCCGCCAGACGCAGGTGGCTACCAGCACGCTGTCCAAGGCGGCCTTCCTGCTCATGGTGCTGAGCGAGCGCCCGGAGCTCCACAACCTGGCCTTCAGCACCGGCATGTTCTCCCTGGAGCTGCAGAGGCCGCCCGCCTCCACCAAGGCCCTGGAGGTGAGACACGCTGGGTCGGGCGGGTCCGAGGATGGGTTTTCCATCGCAGACCCCCTCCTCCCGCTGGAACCCCCTCTTCGATATCTTTGTCAACACACTTGCACACACACTTGCACACACACACACACACACACACACACAATTGTAGCCACTCATTTTGATTGTAATTTTAATTATAATATTTTATATTTTGTATGTATTTTATTATTATCATTACTATGATATTAGTCCTTTAAATTGTATCTTTTAGAAAGTGGCTGGTAAAAAAAAAAGGTGAGCTGGAGGAAATTGAAAATCCACTAGACTTTATTAAAACCACGCCTCCCTTGGGCAGGCTGTAGTGCACTTCCAGCATCGTATGACTAATCTGCTAATAGTCTCAGCCTGGAGGGTGGAGGATTGAATCAGCAATAATTTGATCATTGCCGACACTGCAAGTTGCTTGTATCCAACGCGACTTGCTGAGCGAGTTCAGATACATTTCAGTAATGAGCAGGTAGTGGTGATAAGCTATCTTAGCTCTCGGATGCCTACGGGGTTAGGCTGCGGACACTGAACCCAGTAACCAGTCGGACACCCTAACCAGTACCCTGTCCTGCTGCGGTCGCAGGTGAAGCTGGGCTACCAGGAGACGGAGGTGGTGGCCCTGATGAAGAAGATCCCCCTGGGTCTGGTGGAGATGACGGCCATCAGGGACCGAGGAGAGCAGCTGAGAGACGGGAGCTTCTGCGACTACCGGCCCGTGTTGCCCCTCATGCTGGCCAGCTTCATCTTCGACGTGCTGTGTATCCCAGGTAAGCATCGACACAAGCTGGGTGACGGGTTATCATTACAGTTAGAAAGTACTTTTGTCTTTACTGATATGTATATGTATATATATATATTTTGTTTTGTATTTTTTTGTAAAGCTTTGGCAACATTGAAATCTAATCCAACTTTACTTAAAGAGCGCTTGTTGTGCTGAGTGCTAAACAGGGGAAACCACACAAGAAGAACGAGAAATTAGTTTAAAATAAGGAAACGTCAGGACTCAGATGCATTTGAGCAAACACAAAGTGCTTGACAAGGGAAATGACGCGAACAAGAAATGAGTTTCAAAGAACAGTGCATCGATGATCGCAGGAGAGAACCAGACAATGCTAGCACAGTGTTCAGTACCGTGTGGATTTATTAATCAAATGCTAGCACAGTGTTCAGTACCTTGTGTATGTATTATTTTAATTAAATGAGGTATACAGGAGGTAGTGACGTTGTACCCTCTCTCTTGTACGCCATGTTGTTTGTGCAGTCGTATCCCCCACGGGCTCCCGTCCGCCCAGCCGTAACCGTAACAACGAGATGCCCGGCGACGAGGAGCTAGGCTTCGAGGCGGCGGTGGCAGCACTCGGTGAGAAATGCCACGTTTACGCCACGACTCGCTGGCTGGCTGACTGACTCACTGATTCACTCACCTACCGACTCACTCACTGCTTCACTCACTCACCTGTGTGTGTGCGTGCGTGTGTGTCTGTCTCCAGGTATGAAGACGACGGTGAGCGAGGCAGAGCACCCACTGCTGTGCGAGGGCACCAGGAGGCAGAAGGGAGACCTGGCGCTGGCCCTCATGATCACCTACAAGGATGACCAGAGCAAACTGAAGAAGGTAACACACACACACACACACACACACACACACACACTCTGTTACTGGAGGTCTAGGAGTGGTGATACCTTCCCTGGTTCCAGCCCATGAAGCCCAGCCCACTTTAAAAAAGTCTCAACTGAGTCCAGTGGGGCAGTTCTGCCTTTAAAGTCTGTGTATTCTGCTATTGAAGCTGTTTTGAAAAAACCTAGCGAAAGTGGCTTACGAGAAAAACAACTTCTTTTTTTTATTTCATTAATGGTAGCAAACAATTACTGTAGCTATATCTCACTTCAAGTGCTTTCCAAGACAATAGTACAGCTCAACAAACTACTAGAGCTATAACAACAAAACAAACTTGAAATAATTCTGTCCTCCAACAAGCTCCTGAGCATCTCATCAGTAGCCAGACTCCTGATATGCAAATCCACCACCATATATTTGCATATTCCCGCATATTGTGCCGTGGTAGGTTTGAAGAGACACGTCTCCCAGGAGAAATGGCTGCCGTCCTGAAGGACATTCCAGTTAGTCTGATGGTCGACTCGCAGAGCCACCAGTCGTACCAGAGCTAGGTATACTAGTGTTGTACCGCTAGTGTTGTACCGGAGCTAGGTATACTAGTGTCGTACCGCTAGTGTCGTACCGCTAGTGTCGTACTGGAGCTATGTATGCTAGTGTTGTACCGCTAGTGTCGTACTGGAGCTATGTATGCTAGTGTTGTACCGCTAGTGTCGTACTGGAGCTATGTATGCTAGTGTTGTACCGCTAGTGTCATACCGAGAGTTGTTTTATTATCGACCCATTTGATTTGGGCCGGGCGGCCGGCCCACTCCCCAGCGGTTACAAGTATTGACGGTAAACATGTAGGATTAATAGCATCGTTGTTAGGATCAAAACGGACAAAACATTTATAAAATAAGCCTGCTAAAAACAACGATTCTGAAGTCGGATGCATTTAAATGTGCCAAGCATACCAACATGCCCAAACAACTGCCTCAATTAAATTAAGTAGGCTACTTTGCGTGCTCCAAACACAATGAATTGGACATGTTTTTGAAATGTCGTCCCAAAAACACCACCACCAACAATGCTGTGAGTTAAGCACTGGGAAAGTATCAGAAAGGAGCACCGATGCTACGTCTCTGCACTGTGAGCTAGGACATGCTTGTCCTTATTCTATAGGGCTTTGTTGTTATTTCATGCAATAGTGTGGCCAGTTAGCCACTGCTGTGTGTGTGTGCGTGCGTCCTTGTGTGTGTGTGTGTGTGTGTGTGTGTGTGTGTTGGAACAATACTCTTGTTCTTTCTTGGTCGTATCTTCCCTTTTTTCGCTGGTTGCTTTCATGCTGTTTTTTCATGATGGTTGACGAGGTTCTGCTACTGATCTGGTTGGTGTGTATGTTGTGTGTGAGGCTGCTGTGGTCTGGACTGAGTCCTGAGGGGCTGTACTGGAAAGGCTTTCAGTGGAAAGTTAGCCGGCTGTCAAGCCAATCAGAACAGCACGCAAGAACAACGCGTTATGCTTAGATTAACGTAACACATAATAACAAGCTATGTAAATAGCATGCGGCACACAATAATTAGGTCTAAGATAAATAATTGTATAAATAAATAGGCTTTATTTGAATCGGAAGTGGGCCAGTCAATTTGTTCAATGCCAGGGCTGAATCATTGTCCCAGTCAGTCACTGCCAGCAGACCCTGGCACGCTGCTGGTTCTTACCAGGCCCGTCAGTCAGCCTTCCACCCAACATCTGCTCCATCCCAAACCAGATGGTTCTCAGGGGACTCGGCTGCTGTCCTCGCCTGGTGGCCTCCTCCCAATCAGATGTTCATCTAGACTATGTGCTTAAAAGTCATGTTTTATAGTTATATGGCAGCGATGCCTCAGTGAACAATTATTTATTCTTCCACTAAGTAAATAAATGAGAAAAAGTGTTTTCCTATTGAAGAGCACACGGAGAGAGTGTGTGAGGAAGGAGGAACTCATCTCTGTTGTAATGTTCCTGAGTCGATGGTTGCTGGTGACCGGGTGTTGGACGACCTTGAGGATGTGGAACAATCTGTTTCTCTCGCCATCTCCTTGAGAAACCATTTGACTCACGGCCCTCCCTCTTGTCATCCCAGATCCTGGACAAGCTGCTGGACAGGGAGAGCCAGACCCACAAGCCCCAGACCATCAGCTCCTTCTACTCCAGCAGCAAGCCGGCCGCCAGCAGCCAGCGCAGCCCCTCCAAGCACTCGGCCAGCCATCACGCCGCAGCCGCCGGCGTCCACAGCAACAACAACAACAAGCATGCCTCCTCCTCCTCCTCAGCCGCCGCCGCCACCGTGGCCTCCTCCTCCTCCAGCTCCTCGTCTGCCGTGCCGGTGGCGAGCGGAGGAGGGGTGACGGGCCAGCTGGCCGGTACCGCCGCGGCCGCCGCCCAGAACAACAATGCCGCGGCCGGCGAAGGAGGGAGCGATTCCAGGGAGCCAGGTAAATACAACCAGAGCCTTCAGTGTAACCGTAGCGCCAGGCTTCACCCCACAACCATTTCAGTTTCGATACAAAAACGGTATCGTGCCCCCCGGGCACTTGTACCTCTGAAACCCTCTAGCGGGGCTCTGGTGTGGTGTGATAAAGTGTTTCATACCTCGCTTGGCGTGTGTCTAGATGGGGGCCAGCCAACTGCATGCGAGCAGCAGAACGACCTGGCCGCCTTCAAGCCGGAGGGCACGGTGCCCAGCCGACTGACTCTGGGCAGCCGAGGGGCCTACAGCGGCCGGTGCTGGGGCTCCCCGGTGCGCCAGAAGAAGAAACACACGGGTAGACGCTTTTTATGTTGAACCATTCATTTTGTATTTTCGTTATTATTTGAGCTTTTTGGTCAAAGGGGACGACCGATTGATATATCCTTAAAATAGACCCATACACTGTCACCGTCACTCCCTGCTATCACTCCCTTTTTAAATTTAAATTTGACTACACGTAAAATAAAAACGTATTATTACTATCAGTGCTATTCTGTGCTATTTCTGATATGGTTTCTACGACAACATGCATGTTACAATAGAAACGAGATTCACTTGGTATGGAAATTACTGAGCACATAATTACAATACAGATATGCAGTACAGGAGTTGCAGGTTATGGGGAAGTGGCACCTTGATCGTTGACCAACATAAATAATAAATGATAGGGGTCTGAGAATGGAACCCTGCGGGACCCCACATAATATTGGTTCGGGTCATTCATTTATTATTGGCAAAACTACTTATTGAGGCATATAGTTCAACAGATCACAAATCATTTGTATGCATAACAAGAGGGAACTCCCTGCCCTTCGGTCGATGTATTTGCAGCCAAGATGAGTTTTACGTTAATAGTTTATATGATGCTAACTCTTGTGTGTGTTCTCCAGGCATGGCTAGCATCGACAGCAGCGCTCCAGAGACCACCTCGGACAGCTCCCCCACCCTCAGCCGCCGGCCCCTCCGGGGGGGCTGGGCCGCCACCTCCTGGGGGCGGGGCCAGGACAGTGACAGCATTAGTAGCTCCTCCTCTGATTCGCTGGGCTCTTCCTCATCCAGTGGCTCTCGACGGACCGGGGGCGGGGCCAGGGCCAAGAGCACAGACACCAGCAGGTAAACAAACGTATAAATGACGAAAAACTGGTGGAGTTCGGGATAGAATTTGACATAACTTTATATAAATACATTCATTTAAATTACCAAATTTCCCAAATCTTATCTCAAATATATATTTGAATATCTAACAAAAACATGGACATTGAGAATGGTTTTAGGCATAACATTTGAAACTAGTAGTAGCTGATACTGCATGGCTAAAGCACACACAAACCACAAGCATAACATCACACATCGTGTTAGAAAACACAGAGCCAAGTATTATAAAGGCCACACACACACACACACACACACACACACACACACACACACACACACACACACACCTGTCAGCACTACATCTTAACCCCCCCCGGTGTGTTTTCAGGTACAAGGGGCGGCGTCCTGAATGCCACGCCCCCCACGTGCCCAACCAGCCGTCAGAAGCGGCCGCTCACTTCTACTTCGAGCTGGCCAAGACGGTGCTCATCAAGGCCGGGGGGAACTCGTCCACCTCCATCTTCACCCAGCCCTCGGCCAGCGGTGGCCACCAGGGTCCCCACCGCAACCTGCACCTGTGTGCCTTCGAGATCGGCCTGTACGCCCTGGGCCTGCACAACTTCGTCTCCCCCAACTGGCTGTCCAGGACCTACAGCTCCCACGTGTCCTGGATCACGGGTCACTCCTTTACTTATTTCTATATTTGTGTTCAGTTTTCATCCGAGCTCTTCTCCCTGCGGTCTGTGTAGCAGTGTGACGCGCCGGCCTCTCGTCAGCCTTCAGTCGCTCCACTCCCAGCCGCCACGCCGATCACGTTACTAACGTCTGTCTCTACCCTCTCTCCGCCTCCAGGCCAGGCCATGGAGATCGGCAGCGCCGCGCTGAACATCCTGGTGGAGTGCTGGGACGGTCATCTGACCCCGCCGGAGGTGGCGTCGCTGGCGGACCGGGCCTCGCGGGCGCGGGACCCCAACATGGTGCGGGCGGCGGCCGAGCTGGCCCTCAGCTGCCTGCCCCACGCCCACGCGCTCAACCCCAACGAGATCCAGAGAGCCCTGGTGCAGTGCAAGGAGCAGGTGGGCATCAGATTGGGGTCAATCTGTCTGTCTGCTCGCTCGTCTGTCTGTCAGTCATATATCTATCGATCATCTGTAAGCTGCCATCTATTACTTGTTATCTATCTATCCATATATCTATTGATCTATTCATTGGGATCTACCATAATAGTTATGATTGTCATTCTGGGGTCTACCTGATGTGTGTGCGTGTGTGTGTGTGTGTGCGTGCCTTGCAGGACAACACCATGCTGGAGAAGGCGTGCATGGCGGTAGAGGAGGCGGCCAAGGGTGGAGGGGTGTACCCGGAGGTCCTATTCGAGGTGGCCCACCAGTGGTACTGGCTGTATGAGCAGTCTGTGGGCGGGGGGGTGGGTCAACAGAGAGAGGGCGTCGGCCGCTGCGGGGCTAACGGCGGTGCCGGTCGGAGACCCCCGGACTCGCACTGCGGCCTGCTCGACGGGGGCGGGGTTATGGGGGAGTCCCCGGGCGTTACCGCGGTGACGGCCACGGTGACGGCGGCCGCGGTGGTGCCGGTGATCTCGGTGGGCTCCACCATCTACCAGTCCCACGCGCTGCCGGGCCAGGCCATAGCCCACCCCCACGGGCCGGGCCTGCACCCCTACACCACCATCCAGGCCCACCTGCCCACCGTCTGCACCCCTCAGTACCTGGGGCACCCCCTGCAGCACGTGCCCAGGCCCACCGTCTTCCCAGTGGCGGGGGCTGCGTACCCCCAGGTGGGTTTAGCTGTATGTCTATCTATATACCTACCTCTCTATCTGTCTGTGTGTCTGTCCGTATACTTACTACATTTACATTCAGTCATTCAGCAGAAGCTTTTATCCAAAGTGACCAACAAGTGAGGCTGAGAGCCGTCAAAGCATAGAATCTAACTTGGAGTAGCAACCAAAAAACGTAGTTCTGCACGAGAGGCGTTCCAACTGGCTGTGGAGGATGAAGGTGAACTGATTAAGAGTCAAACACAATGTTTCTCTTCTCAGAGAAACCAAAGTAAAGCAAAGGTTTCTATTCTTCATGCGTATATACTTCTAGATTATAGCTACTGCAGACCGAACAACAACCCTCATTATTTTCACGTATGGTAAAGTATATTATTAAGTATCCGTATATATGGATTGTTTAAAGTGTGCTTCCTTCAGTCTAACTAGCTGAACGCGTGCTAGACTATTAGTATGCAGTAGTCGGCTTCAGACAAATCCTATCGTTGCCAAAGTGCTCTCCCAGCAGCACCCATGGGACACTCTGGCGTGGTGAAACTTTGATTGGCAGCTGGTCGGTAGAAGAGTGCAGGGAGAAGCTGAAATAAATTACCAGTTTTCAGTAAAGTTACCATCTTCTGGAGAAGTTATATGAATAATATATAATAACAATAATTGATGTACTGCAAAGAAACCCAAAGAGCAGTTTGTTTAGAGAGAACAGGCTCGTATGTATACGTTAATACGTTAGTTATTTGTTGTACATTACCTGGGTTTACCAAATCAATACTTTTTTTTTCTTCCAGTACCATAAGCTTTTACCTGTACCTTAACCCTTTAATGTGTGAATGCATTTCTCTACAATAAACAAATAATACATATATAAAAAATAAGCGTAATATAAAATAAAATAAAATAAATTATATATATATATATATATCAAAACACGTCCGTGCTCAAGGTAGTGTGTTGGGTTGCTGACCTGCTGTCCGTGGGGGTGTTTTCACAGGGTATGCACCCCGCCTTCATCGGAGCCCAGTATCCCTTCTCCGTGGCCACGGGCCCTCACCCGCCCATGGCAACCGCCGCCGTCACCTTCCCCGGGGTGCCGGTCCCGTCCATGACCCAGATCGCCGTCCACCCCTACCACGCGGAGACCGGCCTGCCCCTGGGCACCACCGTAGCAGGTGAGACGTGTGGGGCCGTGTCCCTGTGTGTGTGTGTGTGTGTGTGTGTGTGTGTGTGTGTTTTTCATGCATGTAAACGTTGAATCCACACTCTGCATTAACTCAGTGATTGACAGCAGATCTGCTCCATTAGTCAATGTGCAGCAGCCTTGAAAGATGAATAACTTGGTCTAGCAGGAAAATGTATGTCTGTGTTTCAGTGAAAACATCGTAATTACATATCTTTCCCTGATCAAGACTGTTATCGAAGGACAGGACATGTGTTGTGATCTTAGGACAGGACACATGTTGTTATCTTAGGACAGGACACGTGTTGTTATCTTAGGACAGGACGCGTGTTGTATGTATTTTCACCAGGATGTGTAGTATGTCGTTTCACCAGGATGTGTAGTATGTATGTTATGCTGGTGTGCTTTTAACACGTGTACCATGTGGTTACTAGGGTCCTTATACTCCCTTCCAGTGGGTGGCATCCACGCGGGCTCCACTATCCAGGCCATGCAGGCCGCCTCTCTGGCCGTTCTGCCCGCCCTCTCCTCCCAGCCCCCCTCCATGGTCAACACCCCCCTGCCCGTTGATGACGAGCAGCACAGCCAGCCAATCAGCCAGCAGGGCTTGCACTACCTGCACTCTGCCTACAGAGTTGGTACGCAGCGCACACTCGACACTCGTGTCACGTGACTCTAAATACACAAGGGAATGACCTACAGACCTGACTGTCTCTGTGCGTGTGTGCGTGTGCGTGTGCAGGCATGCTGGCTCTGGAGATGCTGGGGCGGAGGGCTCACAACGACCACCCCAACAACTTCTCCCGGAGCCCCCCCTACACCGAGGACGTCAAGTGGCTGCTGGGGCTGGCCGCCCGGCTCGGTGGGTCACAGAGCCACTGAGTTCACTGAGTCATATGCGTTCACTCGACATCGCACCTGAATAGTCCCAGACGGGACATTCCGGTGAAACATGTGGCTGTCACAGCAGAAAGTGCAGGACAGGACTGGAAAAAATAAATACAGAAAGAATATCCAGCCATATACACAATGAGTAGTAGCCATGCAACTGTAAATGCAAGCATGCACACATTACAGACATTTGAGGTAGACAGTAACGGTACTGAAACGACACCAGCTCAGAAGTGAGGCTCAGAACAGTCAAAGCATGCGATCCCTATTGGAGCAGCCAATATTTACATATATCACACATCTTAATCAATGACCTTGGTCTTCTGATTGGCTCTTTGATCAAGCAGGCGTACACACATTTTACGAGTTGCATTGCTTGTGCAAGAAATGTGCTCGTGTACATGTTATAAATAAAGTTTTTTGTGTGTGTGTGTGTGTGCGCTAGGGGTGAACTACGTGTACCAGTTCTGCGTGGGGGCAGTCAAGGGGGTCCTGAGCCCCTTCGTCCTGCAGGAGATCATCATGGACGCCCTGCAGAGGCTAAACCCCGCCCACATCCACGCCCACCTGCGCATGCCCGCCTTCCACCAGCTGGTGCAGCGTTGCCAGCAGGCCTACCTGCAGGTAAACCGCCCGCTAAACACACGTGTCGCATGCGTACGGTAAAGATTACCAAGCCGCTTGGACGTGACACGTCCTGCGGTAAGACAAACGCTAGCGTGAATGTAAAGTGTAATCGCAACGTCGAGGAACGGATGAGGTGGAAAACCCTGCCACTAAAGTGAATGGTGGAGCGCAGCCTTATGATTTAGTCATGCCTTCTGTCGTAGTGAGGAACCATGGAGGACCAGGAATTACTGAATTTTTAATCGGTCTCCAGGCTCGACATTGTGATTCTACTCGCCGTTATTCGCTCTGGCGTTTAACTTACCTTCGGTTACATCACGCGCAACTTTCTTTTTTGGTCTGTGCGTGCGAGCACGTTGCATTCAGCTGTAATTAGTGTGTGTGTGTGTGCATGCGTGTGTGCGTGTGCGTGCGTGCATGTGCATGTGCGCGTGCGTGTTGTCGGAGTTGCTAAAGAGCCTGCTGAGTGTTTGTTTTCCGAGAGTCGTTCCCCCGCCGTCCCCAGGGGACCGTAACGGTTCCTCTATAAATAAAGTTAGCTCTGCTTGAATGAGGCCGGGCCGGTCCAGGATGCTGAGGCAGACCTGCTAATGAGAGGAGGCATCTGGGCCTTGTCCCGCTGTCGTGGCAACCCTAGCTAGCCTCCCTGACGACGACGACCTGTTTCCCAGAGTCACCGGAGGGGGAAATGAGTCCCATATGCCGGCCGTCCTCGCAGTTCTCATCCTTAAATCCGTCCAGCAGACTCTGGCTCTCTGCTGGGGTTCAGCACCAGACAACGCTGAAGCTCTGCCTCATTAATAGAGAAGGAAAACGCCTGGTCTCCCCAACTCGGCAACCAGCTATCCTGTACATTTACATAGAACGTCTTGCTAATGCTACTATGTACACATTTTAGCAGACGCTTTTATCCAAAGTGACTTGCAGTGAATTCAGATACATGTCCTGAAGGAGCCCCAGTGTACATACAACATATTCACGTTATATGGATATGTACATAGAAAGGGCGTGTGCCCTCCATCAGAAGCTTGTGTGTTGAGGACCGTACGACAATGGCGTCTTCCTCACACCTGCTTTTTTTAAACGGCTTCTTCAATCTGTTGTTGCCTGACTGTGACTGTATTGTTGAAGGTAAATGTAAAGTGTAAATGTAACTGTGCCGAGAAAACCCATAAAAACAACAGTGAGAATGTATTCATCACAATTACCACAGCTATCGGAAGATTTCTTCTGCCATCAATCGCTTTTTAGAAACCCACAGAAACTCAACTAGATTTTAAACCCAGATAGCTTGTGATGTAGTTTCTGGTGTTCATTTCCACCAGTTATGATCGTTTATACCACAGCGTTCTTGAATGCTTGATTCTGGTCAATACACATTCCAGGTCAATGCGTTACAAATCCAACTTTAACAACAACGGTCAAATAGAGAACTGTCGACCAGATGTTTCCATGACCAAAACGTGTGCTCAAAGTGGCGGGGAAGATTTTGAAGTTGATAAAAACCCAGTAATATTATAGATGAAAGTACGTTGTCGTGGTTCATTCCTTACTTGGTTTCTTCTGTGTTCAAGTGCTTCTGCATCTCAGTTCATCGGTTGAAGTTGCATGAATCTGTGTTTTAAATGATGCCGCTTGAGAATCCTTTCACGCAACCTGCATGTGTTATAATCTGTGCTTCACTGAAAGCTTTGTGAACCATCTTGCCTCAGCCTGGGTCCATTCACATTTTGACCGCCAGTCGTCGATGCTTTCAGTGCCTGGCTGAGAAAATAAGAGCGTGGGAAATGCGGAAATGACATTGGTGCTACATTAACAGACCTGCAGCTTGGTGTAACTTTACAGCCTCCTGCTAGTAAGTAGGCTACTGATAGTGAGGGCGGGGGATACATTAGATTAGACAAGACACTGGTAAACCTTCCAACACGGGATCAAGGTACGCAATCCATGCCTTCCAGTCCAATGGAAATCCAGCTGTTTGTTCCAGCATACCTTGACCGTAGTGTCAGGCTTGCTTATCTGAGACACTGCCAGGATTCGGTACAATCTTTATTACAGGAATAAACTAGAACTCAAGACTTTATCTGGCACACTAAAAGAGTAATGAGACTAGCACATTACTAATCTACTGTTTTCTTAATGTTCTAAACGTAATGTTACTCTCTTTGCTTGTTGTGTGCTACCATTATACCATTATACCGTCTGCCCATTCATCACCCTCCTAATTTTCCCTGGGAGGAGGGATCCCTCTTCTGTGTTCCTTCTCAAGGTTCTCTTCCCTCTGGGTTGTCCTTTATAGCAGTCTTTAAGGCCGGGCCCAGTAGTGCTTGACCTCAGCCTCTGGCGCCCACGCTAACATTAATGACAAAATAAAGTGGGTGTCGGTTTTTAATCAGTGATTGTGAGTGATGTGATTTGTTGGCTGCGAATTCTGTTGTCTGATGAGTCAATGAGTATTTGACACATCAACAAAAATTAAGCCCTCAGTTTAAACAGTCTATATTATAATATGGCAATTGTTTTGGAATGAGGCCCAGGAGCCACTGCTCCACGGCCCCCTGCTGGGCCCCGACCCATGGTTTGAGAAACACTTGTCTTATAATGTGGGGCCTGTGAAGCACTTTGAGACTGTAACTGTGATTAAGGGCTAAACTTGACTATTAATTTGCAGTACATCCACCACCGGCTGATCCACCTGACGCCAGCCGACTACGATGACTTCGTCAATATCATCCGCAGCGCGAGGGGAGCCTTCTGCCTGACGCCCGTGGGCATGATGCAGTTCAACGATGTCCTGCAGAACCTCAAGAGGGGCAAGCAGACCAAGGAGCTGTGGCAGCGCATCTCCCTGGAGATGGCCACCTTCTCCCCATGACTGGAGCTCCAGCTCAGGCTGGAGATGGCCACCTTCTCCCCCTGAATGGAGCTCTGTATCTGGGTGGAGATGGAACCGTTCCCCCCACCCCTGACTGGAGCTCTGTCTCAGGCTGGAGATGGCCACATTCTCCCCCTGAATGGAGCGCTGTATCTGGGTGGAGATGGAACCCTTTTCCCCCCTGACTGGAGCTCTGCATCCCTCTTGGTATAGCCCCCTTTTCCCCATGAATGGAGATCCCTATCCGGCTGGAGATGGCCACATTCTCCCCCTGAATGGAGCTTTTTATCTGGGTGGCGATGGAACCGTTCTCCCCCATGACTGGAGTTCCAGATCTCCCCTGATGATGGCTACTTTACCCCCCTTGACTGGAGCTCTGTCTCAGGCTGCAGATGGCTACCTTCTTCCCCATGACTGGAGCTCTGCATCCCCCTGAGTATAGCTACCTTCTCCCCATGACTGGAGCTCCATCTCAGGCTTGAGATGGCTAATTTCTCCCCCATGACTGGACCTCTGTATCAGACTGGTGATAGCCACTTTCCTCCCCCAGACTGGAGCTCCACTTTAGGCTGGAGATGCTGAAGACTCGCCTGGGGGAGAGGGACTAGATTATAGGGGACGTTTTTTTTAGGGGCCTGACCCCAGGGTCCTTAGCCAGCGTCTGAAGTCTCCTGCTCGTACTCTGGGGTACCTGGGGACAGAAGACCTCTCCTCACCTCCTCACACACCATCCCTCCACACACACACACACACGCACACACGTACACACACACACACACATGTACACACACACACACGTGTACACACACACACACACAGGCAGCACAATCAACTTCCTAAAATCCTCCACAAGACTTCCTTTTAGTATAAAAAAAAATTGATGTGCGTATGCGCACGCACACACACACGTGTGTGTGTGTGTGTACGAGGCAGCAGGAGGTTGGATGTTTGACTTGCACTTCGTCCAGACTTTATGTTCACTAACGCGTATGACCTTTCTGTCTCTATTCTATCATTGTTCGTGTAAACCTCCTCTACTACTAAGGCACCCCCCCCCCCTCCCCCTTCCGCATCTGCCTCCACCTTCTTTAAGGTGGTGCTCTGTCGTCATGGCGAATACGTTTGTTTCTCCTTCCTTTGAAGGTGCCCGCCCACTTCGTTTAATACTGCAACATTCCTCTGTCCTCCGGCCGACCCTTGGAGGCCATGGAGTGACCTTTGACACCCAGTTTGACCCCCCCCCGGAGAAATACATCACTACACGGACTAGTTTTCATTCTGCAGTTCAAAAGAGAAACGGAACGTGTCAACAAGGAGTTTCAACACAAGTCCAGAAGTGTGTGTGTGTGTGTGTGTGTGTGTGTGTGTGTGTGTGTGTGTGTGTGTGTGTGTGTGTGTGTGTGTGTGTGTGTGTGTGTGTGTGTGTGTGTGTGTGTGTGTGTGTGTGGTTGGTTGGTTGGTTGGTTGGGGGGGAGTTTCGCCAAGGTTTTCTGCTTTTTCTTTTCTTTTTGATATTTTGTATATAATTTCACACGTATACAGAGATTGAAAACGCCTCGAGTGTTTGTTAGTTTATTTTTTGTTTGTCCCCCTCACCCCTCACCCCCTACCCGTTTGAGCCCGTCTGAGGTGCAGGGCTGGCGAGGAACATACGGACGAAGCCCATTGGATGATCTGGTTGGCGGTCACCATCCCTCCACCATCAGTAAATCTCCATTCTATCGTTTTCTATCATCCACGCCCCCCCCCCCCCCCCCCCCCCCCCCCCCCCCCCCCCCCCCCCCCCCCCCCC
>OOFB01036446.1:3487-16042 GCA_900323305.1 Trachyrincus murrayi
CTCATTAACTTTTGTCAGCGTGGAATGCAGCCGTGGGACGGCAGGGCATGGGGGGGGGCGGGGGCGGGGGGCTGAGTCTAGGACACGCTATTTGTCCTGAATGAAGCTGGCCCTGGAGAAATGGGGGGGGGGTCTGAAGCGTGTTAGTGTGACGCTTCTCGGGACCGGCGCACACTGCTTTTTGTTCACTGTCATCTCAAAAGAAACACTGTTTGGTGTTTGAGATCGAGGGACACACATGCACACACACACATACACACACAAGCCACTATGGCAGAGGCAGATGCAAAGGTCTTCCTTCTGGTCGGATAGGAGGTTGGTTTGGGGACTTGGCGGGGGCTGCAGACCAAGCTTGCTAAGATAAAAGCACGTTGGTTTGGACAACTAAATGTACAGGTCGAGAAAGAGTGACAACAACAGCATAGTACCAACAGCGCTTCTGCTGCTTTTAAAGGGTGCTAAACAGTACCTAGCATCTATGCTGGTCCTGTACACTTATCCCTTTACTCACCCTATCTCTCTTGTAACACACACACACACACACGTACACACTCTCTCTCTCTCTCTCACACTCTCAGCTTCGCCCCTTCTGTCTGTCCTTTCTCACTTTCTCATACTTTGAATCCCCCTCGGGCGGTACATATTCACCATACACTTTATCACCGCAACGCATTCCATATCTGAGATAAAGAAACGGCGCATACTCTATTTATAAACCTGCCGCCATGATCGCTAATTTACAATCTGCCGAGATGGTTTTGCTGCCTCGCTTGCCGCTGGTAGTTTACAATGTATTAGCCGCCTGTCATAGCTAGGACACACACTCTTAATTCAATAGCTGGTGTAAGCACAGCAGTTGTAGCTATGCATTCCACACAGTCATTTACATCCTCGTGCTTCTCCCGGCAATGCACGTTATCTGTCCAAGAGTGTGTGCGCATGTATCTGTGTGTCTGTGTGTGTGTGTGTGTGTGTGTGTGTGTGTGTGTGTGTGTGTGTGTGTGTGTGTGTGTGTGTGTGTGTGTGTGTGTGTGTGTGTGTGTGTGTGTGTGTGTGCGTCCGTATGTGTATCCGTGCGTGTGTGTGTGTGTCTGTGTGTGCGTGCATGTGTGTGTGTCTGTGCGTGTGTGTGGTCGTGTTGCTATGAGAGAGTGTTGACTGACCACTGATAGAGAGGATGGTACCCAGATATGAAAACCAACTGGAGGGCTTAAGAAATACCAAGCGAATTCAGTCAGTGTTTCCAAGGGCCCCACTTTCCACAAATGAGCAGTACGCAACAACAGTGTCACAAGATAGATAGTGAGGGTAGAGAGAGATGGTGGGGGGGGGGAGAGAGAGAGAGAGAGAGAGATATAGAGGGAGATAGAGAAAGTGGGAGAGAGATGTGGAGATGTAGTGAGGGAGGGAGAGAGAGAGAGAGATGTAGCGATAGAGCGGGGGTAGAGAGCGATAATTCTGCAGTGTGCTCTGATGGAGCACAAAACACTACACGAACTGAAGTAAACTAAGCATGCCCTCAAACCCTGTGGAGGAAAACGTTAAATCTCATCTTCAATATAATCATCGCTATAGCGGCACTCCAACAGGTAATGCTGGAGATAGTTCAAACATTACATCTCTGGTTCCCACAAACCCAGTGACCTGGGAAGTTAATCATGTGCAGGGGAAAATAGACGAAACAGGCCTGCCATTGTGGGCTCCATACCTTCACTGGAAGCACATTGCTCCTGGTTAGAGATAGAAAAATGTGCCAGGTGCAAACATTTCTCTCACGGCTTCTATTTTCCAATACAAAAGTAACTTCATGAGGGTTGGAGACAAGATTTAGAGGAAGTGGGAGAGGGATGGCAAGAAGGCTGAAACCTCCTGACCCTCAGCTGACATCGAGGAGGGGGTGGAGGAAGCCAAGTTTTGCATTAGTAATCCTATGAAAACGAAGAAGGCATGGCTTGAAGAAGCCGCTGGAGAAAGTGTGGGAGAGGAGAATAAGGGGAAACAATACGCAGGCCCTGCATTGAGAAGTAAGCTTTAGAGCGCACAAATGATTCCTAATAAGGTTGTATAACTGGCAGCCGCAAAAAAGGCCTGCGCTGGAATAAGCTGCCAGGAAACTTTCCCTTGTAACCTCTCTTGTCTGAATACTTAGAACAGAAATACACACACGATGGTCCACGTCGCCACGCTGGGAGAAATATCGCTGTGGGAAGAGAGGAGAGATAGGCCCGGGGAAGAGTGAGAGCTATACAATAAACTCTATTGGGACGCGCGCGAAGACAATTCCATTAATGGCTGTGTTGCCTGAAGAGGATACAAGCACGTGATTGGTTCTGTGGATTTATAGGGATGAGTTAATGAGTTATCGGTATGCACCAATGCAACTATTGGTATTTATTATTGGTCCAATACCTGGCGGAAATTAAGTACTGTTATCGGAGAACCCCAAGTACAACAGAAAATGTACTTGTGTTGTGATAATCGTCTCTAGTCAAACATAAGTGCTGCTACTGGATGTTTGTGTGATCCGTCGTCCTCCTCTTCCTCAGGTGAGAATCGGTGGGTGTTTGTGCTCCAAGCAAGCTCCGGCTCATCATGGCTCAGGTGCTGCACATGGACCCCAGCTTCCCAGGTACCCCCTGCTATTCATCCTTTGTTCCCCTCATTGTCCCGTCTGGGAAGTACATCTTATCTATAAATGCAAAACTTGTGCTCATCTCTCATCTCGTCTCTCCTGTTGTCATAAACAAACTTCCCGTTTCATTCATATTAAGAAAATAAGCCTTGGAGGTTGGACTCCACCATTCCACCTACCTGTTTTTTTTTTGATTGTTTCATAGTGTACACAGCGTAAACACAGAGTAGCCACAAGATAAAGCTATTTTCTGAAGTCTGAGTCCGAGATTAGACGCAGACTTCCGTTGCGTCTAAACTCGATTTCCTCTCCCCCCAGGGAAGCTGAACGCACCTGCTCCTCCCACCCTGCACGGGAAGGAACAGGAGGCCCCGTACTCCGTGGAGACCCCCTATGGCTACCGTCTGGACCTGGACTTCCTCAAGTATGTTAACGACATCGAGAAAGGCAACACCATCAAGAAGGTCCCCATCCAGCGACGGCCACGCTATGGCTCCCTGCCGCGCGGCTACGGCTACACGGGCTCCTGGTGGACGTCCACCGAGTCCCTGTGCTCCAATACCAGCGTGGACAGCCGCCACTCCTCCTTCTCCTACTGCGCCCCAGGGTACCACAGCACCCAGCGGCCCAACTTCAGCACGGCGCGGGTGGAGAAGACCCTGCTGGACGCCCGCAGGAAGCTGGAGGAGGAGAAAGAGGGCCGGCGCTTCTCCAACCTGGGCAGCATGCACAGCAGCATGGCCGGCTCCAACACCTCCATCAGCAGTGCCCACAGCTTTAACCGCGCCCAGGGCGGAGGAGGCTCCTTCACCCCCATGAGTTCCGGGCTGTCCACCCCGGTGTCACCGACCCCGGCCCACCTACAGCACGTCAGGGAGCAGATGGCCGTGGCGCTGAGGAAGATCAGAGAGCTGGAGGAGCAGGTGAAGACCATCCCGGTGCTCCAGGTCAAGATCTCCGTGCTGCAGGAGGAGAAACGGCAGCTCAGTGTGCAGCTGAAGAGCCAGAAGTTCTTGGGCCACACCTTGGGTTTCAGCAGAGGCCGTCCCAGAGGAGAGTTGTACATCGACATCCCCGAAGAAGAGGTGAGCACAGGGGGTGCCAAGAGCGGAGCTATGCCTGCAGGGCCGCTGTCTCCCACGACGGCCAATGGCTCCAAGCAAGACTCGGGTTGTGAAATTGAAGACACGGTGATTGTGGGCGAGGCGCGGCCCGGGGCAAAGAGGGAGGTGCGTACCGTCGGGGTTGGACCGGAGGAGGTGACGTGTGTTCGGCATGTAGGAGTCTGGGTTCGCGAGCAGGACCTGGGCCTGCTCCCGGAGACGGACGCTCTGAGGAGTCAGGTGCGCGGGCTCCAGGACGAGCTGAAGAAGACGGCGGAGGATCTCCATGCTGCACAGCAGCAGGTCGAGAGACCCACCCCAACCCTTCAGGCAGAGCACCCGGTCATGGCCACGAGTGTTGGCTGGCAGGAGCCCAAGGACCACAGCTTGCAGATGTTGGTCAGCTTTACCCAGCAGCCCCAGCAGAGGCAACAGAGAACTGTGGGAGTCCAGGTGTACACTCTGGAGCAGCCTACTGTTGTGGAGGTGGGCACGCTTATCAGAGCAGAGAGCTGCAGCCCAGTCTCCCTCCAGCAACGGCATGCCACGCATGAGGGCCACAACAGAGGACCTGCAGAAGTGACCGCTTCAGAAGGTTGATATGGCCGCCGGCTTTTTTGAGTTCGCTATTGTGCATTCTATTGTATTATGCGTATACCTTAGCTGCTAAATACCGTCCGATAACAGATCATTTCTAACACCCCAGATGCTCCGGTTGAGCTGCCGATCGCGGTGAGCTCCAAACAGGTACGAGATGTTCTAAGAAGTGAAGTGTCCACCTCAGTGCCTGTAGCTAAACCTGCTATCGCCATGGGGACGTCTGACAATCAGCCAGCATTATTGCATCTGAGAGATGGAGAGAGAGCCCAGCCCACAGACACAGCAGTAGCCCATCCCCAGGAGGGTCTACCTAAACCAGGTAAAGAAGAAACTTGGAGCTGTCGTCACATTTCATATTCAAGTATCATTTCAGTTTTGGATTTTTATGATCGTCTTGTGTCTCCAGCCTCTCCCCAATTGTCTCTGAGATCGATTATGAAGCGTAAAGCAGAGGGTGAACCTGGGTCTCCTTCCACGAAGAAAAACCTCCAATTCATTGGAGTCAATGGGGGGTAGGTGGCATACCATGCAGAATGAATGGATCACCATAAGTAGAATATAATTAAGTGAATACTGAAGTACAATTCAGTATAGAATCAACAGAATAGATCTGTGAACACCAATAATATTTCAGAACTTTGATGTTAATATCCGAAAGTGCAACATTTAACATTTAACAATTCCTCCATGGAATTGTCTTGAATTGGACTGTGACTGTAACATCTTCTATTGCTGGTTCTCATTAGAGGGGTCAAATGTCAACCTAACATTACTATTGTTAACGGAGGATGTGCAAGTTCAGTTATGCGGTGTGGACAAATTCAAGGGTGTTCCCCCAGCTAATGTGCAGGGTCAAACTGTGGTGAGTGAATCACGAGAGGCCTTCGGGATGACTAACCGGTGTCTTATCTCTTGCAGATATGAGTCCACGTCCTCAGAAGACAGCAGCACCGAGTGCTCGGAGGAGAGTGATTCAAGCGAGTATCACGAAGCCAGAGACAAACTACCGGAATCCACCGCCCAGCACCGGCAACAAACCACAACGACTACACCCGTTTCCAATCCCCAACCCCAGGAAAACCACCCCCCGCCTCCGCACACTGCCATCAGACTGCCGGCAGCTACTCCTGAAGCTCAACAGATCACCAGCCAGCCTGCCGGTGCAGACACAGAAACACAACACCACCCCCTGCAGACGCCAGATGTGGACCACGATGTGGTACAAAAGAGTGCCTCAAAACCACAGGACGGTCAACCTAACCTCAGTTCCCCGTCCCAGACGGTCGCCCTGGGCAACGCCGCGAGTTCCTCTGCAGAAGAGGACACCGGGGAAGAGAGTTCGTCCGGGACACTCTGCCCTGAATCTGCCCCGGTGGAAACGCCGTGTTCCACGGTGTTGTGCGCCGGTCAGTCCCAAATCACTGACGACAGCAGGCACAGTCAATACGCCGTCCAAGTGCCTGCCCCAGCCCCCCAGCGTGTAGCCGACGAATCAAACTCCACACAGACGAGTGTGCCGTCATCGTCCTCGGCACACAATGAGCCTGCAGCTGGCAAACAGCAAGTCAGGTAAACCTAGACCTGTCCGAAAGCCAGCATCTCTAGATGTAAATAGATGTTTGTTGTATTTATGTTCCTTTGACGACTGAATTTGTATTTTTGTGTCTTTTCTGTGGCAGACTGGAGCTGAGTGACAACCTTATGGCAGCGCTTCACACCCTGCAGAAAGCCCTGGGAGACCCCAATGCCTTCAGCCAACAGGGAGCGGTAGGCAGCCGGTCCTGTGGTATCAGTCACGCTGACTGAATCATGCACAATCACAAGCCAGCATAAACAAAAACCACCGCTCAGTACAGTCACACCAAAGTCTGCCATTGCGCTCATGCGACTTTAGCCTGCTTGCTAGCTAGCCTTCAGGAACGGCACATGACTTTAGTTTAGTTTATTTGGAATGCATTGTTAAAAACAGTGCAGGTGAGACAAAAACCCACTTGAAACAATAAAATTCCCAATTGCTAAACAATCGCTAAGCTGAACTGTTGTCCATCTCAAAAATGTCACAGTGCTAATTGTGTTTGGCCCTTTGCATGTACGCATATCTCCCTCTGAACCTAGTATTTTTTCACGTGATTTGTTCAGAGGACAGCCTACACCAGCGTGCTCCAGGAGTGGCTCCGAGTGTCCTGTCACAAGACGGCAGACGCGGCTGTGGTCCGGGCCTACGTGGACGCCTTCGCCTCCGGCTCGCCTCAGCTGCTGGAGTTTGTGATCAATATGGCCGACGGCAATGGGAACACGGCGCTGCACTACACCGTCTCCCACTCCAACTTCCCTGTGGTCAGACTGCTGCTGGACACCGGTGGGACATCCACACGAGAGAGAGTAGAGAGAGGGAGAGTAGAGAGAGTAGAGAGAGAGTATAGAGGGAGGGAGTAGAGAGAAAGAGAGGGAGTAGAGAGAGAAAAAGAGGGAGTGAGAGAAAGAGAGAGTAGAGAGGGAGGGAGTAGAGAGAGTATACAGGGAAAGTAGAGAGAAGAGAGAGAGTGTGTGTGTGTGTGTGTGTGTGTAGAGGGAGACAGAGAATGGAAAGAAAGAGAATAGAATGTATATCACAAGAGAGAGCTAAAGAAATAGAGAGAGAAAGAACGAAAGAGAAAGGGAAGAGAGAACCTACGTCACAGCCTATTCTCGACCTACTTGTCTTGCTGATTGTAACACTATGCTGACATGTCAGCATAGTGCTGCTGATCTTGTATTTTCTTGCCAGAAACAATTGCCCTATCTTCCGTACAGGCATGTGCAACGCAGACAAACAGAACAAGGCTGGTTACACTGCCATCATGCTGACTGCGCTGGCTGCCTTCCACTCAGACAGCGACCTCCACACTGTCCTGCAGCTGCTCCGGACAGGCGATGTCAACGCCAAAGCCAGCCAGGTCCGCCCCCTGCTGGTTCACAAGCGTTACTGCACCTTTGAAATGTTGTTCACCAGGACTGTCTGTAGATATTGTCAAAATGAGTGGAGCTCGACGTAGAAGAAGAAGGGGGAAAAAATAAAAATATGTGTTTGATCAATCAAATTTGCTGACTCTTAGTTTTTTTATTTTTTGTAGCTTCATAGCTTGGCTAACTCGTTCGAGCAGCTTATTGTCTTGTCTGAATAACATACTAAACTAAAGAATATATACAGACTATAAAATCAGGGGAATTTTATTATTCCTAGACAGGAAACTTGGGATACTAACGCCTAGATAGTAAAGATGCTAGTCGTTTGGATTAGCGTGTACTCATTTCCAGTATTTGTGTGTGTGTGTGTTGTCCGTTGTCTAGGCCGGCCAGACGGCACTTATGCTAGCGGTTAGCCATGGCCGCGGGGACATGGTGCGCGCGCTGCTGTCTTGCGGCGCCCATGTGAACGTCCGCGACGACGACGGCTCCACGGCGCTCATGTGCGCCTGTGAGCACGGCCACGTGGACATCGTGAGGCAACTGCTGTCCGCGCCCGGCTGCGACGCTACGCTGACGGACAACGTAAGAGATAACCCCCCCCCCACACACACACACACACACACACACACACACAAAAACACATACATGGTTTCTAGAATGTCTGCCTGCTTCTCTCTGCTTGTGAAGCCCTTGTCAAGTCAGTTGTATTCCCCTTGATCACAGTTAAGAGTCTCTCAAAGGGCTTCACGGGCCCTCCTCACCGAACCGCCAGCCAGTGTGTTGCGGTGGAGGGTCGTGCGCGTGGATTCGTGCGATTACCATTGCTGCTTACCGACGTACACTAGTATATTTTGATGATGCGTTATTTCGAGGTTTGAAAGGTCTCATAACGGTCCTGAGCAGTTTACAAAGCTAACTCCTCTAATCACTGGTATTCATTGGTGTCACGGGCAGAAGTTGATTGGGTTAAAACAAATGTTTGGAAGCAGGTGCACAAAAATGCTGTGTTGTTGTGATCTCACAAAAAAAATGTCTGACCTAAAAATGGGGTCACAGGGGAAAAAAACCACTATAGTGTGCTCTTAAACCCTCTTTAAGGTTCTTAAACCCGCTTTAAGGTTCTTAAACCCTCTTTTTTAAACCCTCTTTAAGGTTCATAAACATTCTTTAAGATTTTTAAACCCTCTTTAAGGTTCTTAAACCCTCTTTAAGGTTTCAGCATCTTTCTCTGTCTCCTGTAGGACGGCAGTACAGCACTGTCCATCGCCCTGGAGGCCAGTCAGAATGACATCGCCGTCCTGCTGTATGCACACCTTAACTTTGCGAAACCCCCTTCCCCTGTGAGTACTGGTAGACTTCACACACACACACACACACACACTCACTCACTCACTCACTCACACATATACACATCAAAACAAAAATAATAAAGTGTTATCTTACTTCAAAAAATACAACGCTCACGATTTATACACTTTCTCCTTGAAGGGATTGGAAACTAAGGCTTCACTTCTTTCCAGGTGTCACCCAAGTCCCCACTCCTGGGCTCCTCCCCTCCGCCTGGAGAAACAAAGTGATCAACATGACCCGCCCCCCAGTTCAACATGACCCGCGTTGACTCCCACTCTTCAGGCTACAACTGCTTCTATTTCAGTCTGCCTTTTCATCTGTGCAACTGACCGATACTGTACATCTGTGTGTGTGTGTGTGTGTGTGTGTGTGTGTGTGTGTGTGTGTGTGTGTGTGTGTGTGTGTGCATGCCTGCGTGTGTGTGTGTGTGTGTTTTCTTGGTATTTCCACTATCTAACTAACATTCTGGAGATATAGGACAGATATAGGACAGATAATGGCATGACTCGGCACTATTCTCAACAAACTCAACGCTACGTTAATGTACAGAACATACAAACCTGCACACACACCCCCCCCCCCGCCCCAGACCGTACCATTACAGCTACAGAAATGATCTGGAGTGGTTGTAAAGAAGCCTTTACTCCTCCGTCCAACTATTCCATTGTATTCAGGAAATTGCATTTTATAGTTTTCATAATCAAACTCGTTTAATGTTTGTTTGTTTTTTTTACTATACGGAACCTGTTTCTTTTTAAAGCGATATATATATATTTTTTGTAGCTCAATGAATTGTTACACATCCGTACGTAAACAAACACACAGCTTTGTGTATCACCAGCATCGCCGTTTTAAGGAATAGCACAAGACACGTGTCTCTCGTAGTGCAGTGTCCACGATATATATCGCCTCAGTTACCGCTTCGGTGCTACGAAATCTAACACCTGTTCACCTCTTAGATAATAATAATTATAATAATAATAATGATAATAATACCATTTATACACAAGACCTCTTTACTCACAACAATATTTTGTGATAGTCTATTATTAGTTATGTTTCAAATGTATGACTTCCAGTGCTAATATGTGCTACACACATATTAGGCCCACCGGTTTACTATAAACACTGATCTCTTTTGATTTTCTCACACTTTATCTCACAGTGAGCGGAGTGCTTTTTTTTCTTTCCCGAAATGGATCCAAAGATGTATCCCACAATGCAACTCTTCCACACTGTGTATTGTGTGCCGGTGTGTGAACGGGTGCAGTTGCAGAGGCTCAATAATTGACTATCAAGGGTTTTATTTTTAAATGTATAGTACTGCAGTCTAGTTTGTTTTGTTTGTTTTATACATGAAGGTGTTTTAGAATGGTTCATGGAGAGGTTTGGCCTTGGATGTGGATGTGGAAGATAATGTTTGAGTGATTCTAATGGAAACTAGAAAGTGACTGGAGTCCTTTTAAAGGATGTGATGTGTAAGATAGGAATATCAAAATAATATATGTCATTCTAAAATGGTGGTGATGCGTAAAGTAAAGTCAAATTCAAATGTGTATCGATGACAGATTTTCTATTACTTAGAATATTTCCCCCACTCTTTTTAATATACACTTTTGAGTAATAGAATTTTTATAGACTTTCAGTCTGTTTTTATACATTTGGTTTTATATTGTCACATAACCACGGGTCTTTGCTTCGTGTTTTAATTGTGCAAAATCCTAGTTTGTGTGTACTGTATGTGCATTTGGAAGAAATATAAATAAATGTGGACTTCTTATATATTGCAAAATGGGTTTGTGTGTGTGTGTGAGAGAAACTAAAGACATTCTAAATGTAAAGAAAGTGGCAAAGAGAATGTGGACATTCCAGTAATACATTTATTATAATAATATACAATTACAATACATTGTAATTCAATTAGATAATTACTATACTATAATTGATTATACAGCTATAAGGTGTACTACCATCATCAGAAAACAAGTGCAACTTTTAATTTTATTTTGCTTTATTTCATATCTTAACAACATCGATCGTCGATGATGAATATTGCGGACATTTCTGGGTTATTGCTGATACTTTTCGCACAATGCCAGACACAATAGACACGTGAGGAGTGAAGTCAGTTGGTAACATCATTGCCACTCTACCACCAGGTTGAGGTTTAGGATCTAGAAATAATAAAGAGTTGGATTAATTTTTTTGTTATTATTACGATGATATGATGAATAATACATTATATGATTAGTTTTATTTATTGTTATTTATACCTGAACACGTTTATCTTGAAGTTTGCAGCGTCGATGCGCAGACGGAAAGCATGGAACTCACTGAGAGTGAGAAGACCCCCAATAAGGTCGTCAATCAGATCCACGGAATCCAGGACCCCCTTCACCATCATGTAGCCACGCTTTCTCACATTGGGGAGTCGGGCTTAGGTTTTTCCAGTGGGAGATGTAAGTCTTGTTTTGGGGGTAGACGAAAATTGTGCTAAGGATGGAGATTGTTGGGGGGGGGGGGGGGGGGGTGTGAAGTTAGTCAGTGCGTAATGCGTAATGCTGTGCGTAATGGGACTATGCAGTCTATAACAGCAGTTTTTTACCGTGCGAGTGGTATCCGATCTCCACCGCTTTGCCACCAACCTTAGAAAAAAATCCCTTGACGAGGGCTTTGTCTTTGTCTGAGAGACTCACGGTTGCTTTCCTGTCTCAGGCAGAAGGAGCGGAGTTTTCTCAAGGTGTGTGTGTGTGTGTGTGTCTCACCTGGCCCGAGTCAGGCTGATTAGGCTCCGGGCTCTGAGGCTGGGTGAGGCTGTTGGTGCATTTGGTAATCAGGACACACAGGATGAACCATGCTATCACCACACACTCGAGGGAGCGCTGTGTCAGCATGCAGCGCCTGCTCTGCCTCTGCCTGTAACATTGTGGCAACCCACCAATGAACTGGTTTGCAACCTGTACATTTTGAAGTGGAAGACAACGAAACGTCCCGTTCACACAGATTTGAGCTTGTCTGCCATCAGACCTTAGATGAGTAGACTTTTGAGTAGACTTCACTTAGTAGACCTAAGTGATGAAATGCTGACAGGAAGGTCTATGCCAATGCCTTACCTGAGAGGACCCTACAATGGTCCTCCTCTAGAACAATGTGAAAATGAGATGATTAACTATGCAAAACATATATCTGATTTGCACCTAGGGCGCAGCTCCAGGCTGGATCCCTTTCCGCTGAGTTCCTTCCCCCCTCCTCCTCTGAGTGAAGGACCCTCAGCCTCTCTGCTTCCCAGTGCTTTCTTTTCAAAAACACTGATCACAGAAAGCACTATTCGCTTACTAACTCACTCGGTTTCAGCTTATAGTGGCCTGACTGTACATTGAGCCGGACGCGGCAGCCATCTCTTCTATGGTCTTAATGCCCTCTGTGATCCGACCGGCCGGTGACCCAGTCGATAGCGATCCCTAGTCCTGCTGCTACTCAGGACCCTGTAGTGGCTACCAACCACCCAGTTATGAACCGACGGTCTGATCCCTACCCACTTTGCTATGCTAGAAACTTTGACAGTTTTCACCAGCCTCGCCTGTTCACAGAGGTTGTCTCTTACGCCCCACTGCTAGGTGTGGACTGTCATCCACGTACCACGCACTGCCTACACACTTACATGTGACAGGTGCGCCGACTAGACGGTACCACAGCAGCATGTCAGTTCATGCTTCATCAGACACGGGGGCCTTCAGTCTTCTCCCCAGCACTATAGCAGTCTTTAACGTGCCCTCGGAACTTTGCAATTCCGCCGCCGCCTGTTAACCCCAAGGTTCGGGGTGCCTAATCCCCTCCCTGGGGACCACCATGCTTTTTGAATTTTCCTTATTACCTCCCCCCTTGCGCAATGGTCAATACCATGCGCATCCTTAATTAGGG